>JAJLYT010000104.1:0-22697 GCA_030571755.1 Saccharomycopsis olivae (nom. inval.) | reverse complement strand
CTCCGCTGAAACCGCCGCGCGCACCACCACTCCGCGCGCACCGCCGGACTCCGACAAACACCACTGTCAGTTCGCCGGGCCCCTGGCGCGACTCCTTGCGAGTAGTTTCGGGTGGGTCTAAGTCCAAATGAGGTGCCCATGTGCAGATCCCGGATATGTGCCCCGAGGCTGAATTGTTGGGCTAAATTTTCATGTGTCTCAGGCCGAGGACTCTTCCAATACACTACTAATAATGAAAGTCAGTGAGAAAGTTCAAAGTGGAAGTCGTCCTAGTCTGAGAGATGGCGAGAAGAAACGTGCTACTTTCTCTTTCGAATTTTTCCCACCAAAAACTTCTCAGGGAATTCAAAATTTGTACGATCGTATGGACCGTATGTATAACTTGAGTCCATCGTTTGTGGATGTTACTTGGAACGCTGGTGGAAGACAATCAACTTTATCGAACGAGATTGTAAACACTTGTCAGTCAGTTTTGGGACTCGAGACATGTCTTCACTTAACTTGCACCAACATGTCTGTATCAGTTATTGATGATGCTTTGGATAGAGCGTTTAGCGCCGGATGCCAGAATATTTTAGCGTTACGTGGTGATCCTCCATTAGATGTTACAATCGGTGAAGATGGTCTGTTTGAGCATACTGGCGAGTTTAAGTATGCTAAGGACTTAGTTAAATATATTAAAAAGAAATATGGTAATCATTTTTGTATTGGAGTTGCAGGGTACCCTGAAGGTCATGGTGAAGAGTCAGACTCTGATGCTTTAGATGGATTTCTTAAAGAAAAAGTTGATGCTGGTGGAGATTTCATTATTACTCAAATGTTTTATGATGCTAAAAATTTTCTTGAATGGGTTAAACGTATTAGAGATAAAGGTATTGAAGTACCAATTTTACCAGGTATTATGCCAATTACTACTTATGCTTCTTTTATTAGAAGAGCAAAATGGTCAGAAATTTCAATTCCAAAAGAATTTGAAATTGCTCTTGAACCATATAAAGATAATGATTTTAAAATTCGTGAAATTGGTTGTGATTTAGTTGCTAATATGTGTAAAGAATTACTTGATAGTGGACTTATTACTCATCTTCATTTTTATACAATGAATTTAGAAAAAGCAACTTTTATGATTCTTGAAAAACTTGGATTTATTAATATTTCTCATGAATCTACAGAACCATGGCGTAAATCTTTAGATCCAAGTCGGGCAAATGAGTCAGTTCGTCCAATTTTTTGGAAAAATAAAAAATTTAATTATATTGTTAGAACAAAAGATTGGGATGAATTTCCTAATGGAAGATGGGGAAATTCGAATTCTCCAGCATTTGGTGAAATTTCTTTATTTGATGGTCTGTTACTTCGTCATTCTCAGAAGCGTATTATTGAAATGTGGGGGTACCCACACAACGCCAGCGACTTGTCAACTCTTTTCATCAAGTATTTGAACGGCGAGATCTCCATGCTCCCATGGAGTGATACCGCCATCAGCAGCGAGATCGAGGAGATCAAGCCAGCGCTCATTAAGCTCAACCAGAGCGGTATCTTCACTGTCAACTCGCAGCCTTCGGTGAACGGTGTTAGATCCAACCACAAGGTATTTGGATGGGGTCCAAGCAACGGCTATGTTTACCAAAAGCAGTACCTTGAGTTCTTTGTCCATAAGGATAAACTCGCTGGAATTGTCAGCAAGATCAATGCTGTTAACACTGACTGTGCCGAGGACGGTAATACCGACTCTGATGAATGTAACGTTCTCACTTACTTTGCTGTCGATGACAAGGGAGACTTACAAACTAATCTCCATAATGATAGTGTTCCAAATGCTGTCACTTGGGGAATCTTTCCAAATACAGAAGTAATTCAACCAACTATTGTTGAAAAAAGTTCATTCTTAGCTTGGAAAGATGAAGCTTTTAGAATTGCTCAAGAATGGAAATTGGCCCTTGCTGGTCAAGATTCAGAAGCTGAATTAATGCTTCAAACTTTAATCGATGATTATGTCTTGGTTAATATTGTCGACAATGATTTTGTCGGCCCAGAAAAGATTTTTAACCTTTTCTAAAAACAACAACAGTAGCTCTTTCGACATCGAACCGCCGTCAGAGCGCTGAGGCCGTCGCCAACCGACGGCCGCATTCAACATTTCGACTCAACGTCAACGCATATGGTTCAACGTCATTGTTATTTTTTTTTCCTATAGAATGCATGCTTCAACGCTTTACTTGTAGAATGTCCTAGAGGTCGCGCGGCCTCCAGAACATCCTAACATCATGTAATATATAGAACCAGAAAATTTTGTGGGGTGGCGCGCGATTCATGGGCATGGAACGGCCGTTGGTGGTTATTATAGGAACCACTGGGGTGGGGAAATCACAGTTTTCTATTGACTTTTGCAAGCGGTTTGGTGGACAGGTTTTGAATGCGGACTCGTTACAGGTTTACCGGGGGAGTCCGTTGGTCACCAATAAGCATCCCATAGAGCAAAGAGGTGGCGTACCGCACCATCTACTTGGACACATTGACTGGGCTGTCAGATATGACATAAGGAGGTTCGAGGAAGAGGCTCATGCAATTATTAGCCGTGTGAGGTCAGCTGGTGATGTTGCTGTAGTAGTAGGTGGGACCAACTACTATCTACAATCTGTAGTATTTAGCAACAGAGTCATAAAGACTGGTAAAGATGATAGTCATGAGAAAGCTGAGTCTGAAGGGGATGAGGATGCGGTTGCGGCGCATGCTGAGCTCTCAAAGATTGATCCAGCGGCTGCGGCGAAGTTTCATCCTAATGATACCAGACGTGTTCAGCGAGCTCTTGAGATATACAGACAGACTGGTCAACTTCCTTCTATATTATATAAAGATCAAAGAGTCGGTGTTAATAAATCTACTATGAGATATCCAAAGACATTGGTTTATTGGCTCTGGGCTGAGCAATCAGTATTAAATGATAGACTTGACAGTCGGGTTGATGATATGATGAAAAATGGTGCTGAACAAGAGATTAGGGAGATGTATGATGCCTGGAAGGAATCTGGTGATAATGAAATTCACGGAGTTTATCAAGCTATTGGATTTAAAGAATTTTTACCATATTTTGATGGAGAGTCTACCTGGGAGCAGTGCGTTGAGAGAATGAAGATTAATACGAGAAAATATGCTAAGAGACAAGTTAAATGGATTAAGAATATATTAATTAAAGAGCTTCAAACACATGGGAACTTTAGTCTTTGTGTTTTAGACGCAACAGACTTGAGTAATTGGGACTCATTATGTCAGCAAGGGTACCAAAAGTATGAAGAGTACTGTACCGCTAACGATGGCGCAATTAGTATCCCTGAGCGGGCGATGGAGAAATTGTACCCAGAGGGGTTGAAAGTAGCAGATGACCATGCGGTGGATGGTAGCTGGAAACAGTATGAGTGCGCGTTATGTGCTGACGATGATGGCCATCCGATGGTTCTCGTGGGCGATGTTCAGTGGAATGCGCATTTGGCTGGTAAAGTTCATAAACGACTGATTAATTTACAAAAAAGGCAACAAGATAATTCATTTATTTAAAAAGCATCCATTGTATAATCATGAGTAATTCCAGGAGTTACACTAGCAATAAATTTTAAAAAAATTACTAAATATTGATCAACTCTTATAACATCCTCATTTTCAACACTTTCCCATTCTTCACCTTCAGCATCATTCTTAATATTATTATCTGATTCAGTAGCAGCAGCTGCTCTAGCTCTACTAATTAAAACTTTCATAACAGATGCATGTCGACATGGATGAATAGAAACAGATGTCGTATTATCTAAAAATGGAGCCTTTTCAATTGTAGCAGTTTTATCTCTATAATCAGCTGCAATATCTTCAAACATAGCTTGTGGACTTAAAGGTACTCCATCACTATCATAACCAACTAAATACATCTTTGGTACTCTATAAGAAGTAGAATAACTAATGTATAAATCATAACTCCGCTTATCGCTTCCATCCTCTCCTCCTTTCGCTAAATCACCATCATCATCACCATCTATATCCATCTCAAAATCATCATCACCAATATCTTCAATCTCTTCTTCTCCAACTAATTCTTCTTCAATCCCAACCGCTTTTGGTTTACTAGATGTCTTGACAACTCTGCCCACATTAGTACTGGTCCATCCGTCATCAACATCTTCCTCAACACCCCCGCCGCTCTCTAAATAACTTAACGCTCTCTCATAGCTCGGCACTTTCCTCGTTACTAAAAATTGCTTCTCCTTTGGTAAGAAATTCTTCTCAAGAGATACATTACTCACACCCAGCCATTGCCACGTAGGAAACTTATAGCTCAAATAATCACCTGCCATAACAAACTCCTCAGGCGTAATCTCGCCAGTCTCTTGAAATGTCAGCACATGATTTAAAGGTGTTAAATACTCTCGCAAACTGGATATACGACTTCTAAGATGATTCATCCTTATCGCCTCCTCCTACTCCTCATCGCCATCGCCATCTAAATATTATGCCGCGCAAGGGCTCCTGTGCGACATCCTTACCGCGCGCATAATACCATTATCAGATATATTCATAAGGGAAAGTAATAACTACATAAAGAGAAGCGTGTGCATATTCACATGATATTACTATTACCTATTACTATTCGTATACAAAAAATTAACTTAACTAAAAAATTTCATCTCCATCTTAATCATTATTGGCGCAAAATCTCACTGTAATCATTGCCATTCTCGCCATAACCAGCATCAACTTGTTCATTGACATCAAACATCCATTCGTAAATTTTGCTATCTGATTCACTATTGGCGCAAAATCTCACTGTAATCATTGCCATTCTCGCCATAACCAGCATCAACTTGTTCATTGACATCAAACATCCACTCATAAATTTTATTGTCTGGTTCATTATTTGGTAGTCTTGATCTAATAAATTGGATAACAGCGTCAATATTGACGTCGTCATCAGCTTTTTGCTGTTCTAGTTGAATTGCAATTTGGCTTAAATATTCATTTTCCAGCCCTCTTGATGAGAGTTGCGGAAACCCAAAACCAATATTACCACTTCTGAGTTTTTTACTACCAGGCTCCAGCAGTAAACTTCTCAGATGTTTTAACAGCTTACCTAATGCACAATCAATTGCCAGATATTTAAATACCTCTCTTATTCCGCTAATATTATTCTCTAATAAATCAAATTTCTCTCTTAATCTTTTTAAATGCTGTCTTATAGCTTTAACGTGCTCCTTTGATCGTGTATCTCCGAGTGGAATAGAATTTGGTACTTCAACTCCGTCAAATTCTCTAATTATTTGTAAATATCTAATACATAATTCTCTTGGATTTATTTGATTTCCTCCACCTTCGCCACCTCCTTTATCTTTATAAATTTCACTAATTTTAGCAAATTGTTCCTGTAAAAATCTCCAAAATGACTCACTATTAATAAAACTGGTTTGCCATTGCGCAAATCTCGTTATAGCAACAAGTAATGCCACGTCGTTAGCACCACTAAATTTGCCCCCAACAACTACCTCACCCCCTACAGCTCCATCAACAACAGTCCCAGCGCTCCATCCAGCAGCACGTGTCGATTCAAAATCATACGAGTCATCACTGTCATCACTATCATCGTAATCACTGTCCTCCCTCTCGTTACTGCTCATTCACGCCTCTTCTGCCCTAGTAATAGCCCCGAGTCAACTCTACAATCTTCCTTCACGGCAGATCTGCAGGGGCTTCTTTCAAATCACATGCATTACCCCAATTCAAAAAAAAAAATAAAAGTAAATAAAAGTAAAATAAAAGAAAATAAAAGTAAATAAAAGTAAATAAAAGTAAAAATATACACAATATGGCAACCCTATTTATTATTTAGAATTTCTCTTCTTTGAATCTAGAATCAATTTCGACAGCAGAGATTCCCCACCTGGCTATGATGTTAAGCAGGGCAACCTTCCAGCCTCTGAATAGGCTCTCAATGCCGGAGTTGTCGTTGGCAGGATCACTGTAGAGTGCGCTGATAATCGCATCGAACGCGCCCTTGTAGCCGGGGAACTCCACTATGAGGTCGTCCGTGCTGACCTCGAGCCCTATAGAGTCGCCGGACCGCTCGTTCTGGCGCTTACTAGTTAGGTAGCCAGTCTGCGCTCTTCTGAGTATGGTCTCGATCGGCAACTTGACGAAGAAGTCGATGAACTCGGTGACGAACCGCACGCTGCGCTCGTACCACGGGTTCAATGTCTGGTAGTTCTGGATTCTGGTGATTAAAAGGTAAGGTATAAAGTTCTTGATGAACTTACTAGCGAGTCCATTTAACACCGTAGGAATAATTAACTGGATTGGGCACGCGTAGAACTGTAGCATCATGACATTATCGCGCAAGCTGCGCTTGAGGCTTGGGTTGCGTTTTTCGACAGTGCGACGCTCCTCCGCGGTAGATGGAACTCTGGTCAAGATCAACTTGGTTCTGATAATGTCCAAGGGAGCGAGCAACAACGCCGTCGCTGACGAGGCGATTAGCACAAGGAGTAGTGATCGGAGCGGGTCTGACGAGTAGTTAATGTCGATATAGTATGGGTCAGGGATCTCTAAAAATGGAGAGAAAAATCCAGTGAGCCATGATTCAATTGTAGTTGATAATGCTTGATAAATATAAGATACATTAGCAGCTTTCCAGAGACTTGTAGTACCTTCTTTTGATAATAAAGCAGACATAACGTCAATACTGTGGAGCGATAACGGCTCTACCTGCTTACTCTCTGCGACTTTTTTACCAGTAAAAGTAGGTTCATCAGCCAGAGATTCAACATCCACTGAGCGGTCAGTGGTAAAGAAATAGTCGCTCGACTCTTCGTCTTCTAAATCAATCGTTGACGATGAGCGTTTCCCTACCCTGGTAAGCGCCAGGACGTTAAAACTGCCCACTTGTAAAAGAAGTCTGACGATATCAAACGGTTGGTTAATAAGAACTTTGAGATAGTTACGACCAAGTCTTTTAAGGAATCCATTTAAAAGCTCTGAGTTAGCCAGTGCTTGCTTAACTGAGCCGCCATTAAGATGAGCAAGTTTTACAGCCTTCAGGAGATTACCGTTACCAAATACAGCATCAATAAGCGAAGTACCATCTGGATATATTACACCAATACCCGGACGATACCGCACCAGATAGCCAGCATCAAAACTGTTGGCGTCGAAATAAGGACGGTCTATGCTCATACGCCACTAGCCCTTCTTGCCTGGGGCCGCTATGGCTAATTGCATGATTTCTGCGCGGTGCTAAGCGCACGCGGGCGACAGAAAGAGGCGAGAGATTGGATGTTGGGATCTGGCGGGGCTGGTATGGATCCGTTTAAAGAGGTTGAGGATGACTGTAGGGAGCAGCTAGCGGCGCTTCGCAAGGGGAGTGGAGGAGCTAATAGTATTGGTGAGATACGTGACTCTATATCAGATCTTAAGGAGAGTATTTTACATATTAGACAGCAGCCACAGTTGTACCTGGATGTCAGTACAGACGAGCTTAGCAGACGTGAGAAGATTGTCGAGGAACTTAGCAACGAGCTAGCTGATATTACTGGTGGTGATGGCAAGGCTCTGGACAATCCTTTTGCGAGGTACGAGGACGAGGAGTCTACCGATGTTGCCACTAAGGTTGCAGCGGCGCGGAATATTCAGCTACAGCAGGAGCTACAGTACCAGGACCAACAGCTAGACGGAGTCTTTGACAGCGTCCAGAGAATTAACCAGCAAGCAAGACTAATGGGCGACGAGATGGACGAGCAGGCCGGAATAATCAGCGAGTTTGAGCAAGAAATGGACCGTACCCAGGGCCGTTTGGGACGTAGCATGGCGCGCTTGGACCGGATCTTGAAGACCAACAAAAGCTGGCTAAGCGACTGCTGCATCGTCGTGCTCATTGCAGTGTTAATTATACTACTATTGATGATTATAATAGTTTGACGCCCTTGCATCGCAGGCGGGTTTGCGTGCTGGCGGCGGCGGCGGCATAGTGGTGGTTGGCAGTGCGCGTACTAGCAGTAGTGGTTAGGTAGATGGACTATATTACCATTGCTGACTGGCGGTGGGCACCATTGGTAATATAATAGTTCACATGGTACCATTGCTGACTGGCAGTGGATGCACTGTGCTGACTGGCGGTGGATGCACTGTGCTGACTGGCGGTGGATGCACTGTGCTGACTGACGGTGGGCACCATTAGTAATATAATAGTTCACATGGTACCATTGCTGACTGGCAGTGGATGCACTGTGCTGACTGGCAGTGGGTGTACTGCTGTGCTAATTAGCAGTGGGTGTACTGTGCTAATTAGCAGTGGGTGTACTACTGTGCTGACTGGCAGTGGATGCACTGTGCTGGCTGGCGGTGGGTGTACTGTGCTAATTAGCAGTGGATGCACTGTGCTGGCTGGCAGTGGGCACCATTGGTAATATAATAGCTAATACACCATTGGCAATTACAATAGTTAGCACACTACTATGGCTGACCGCCAGCCGGTGGCTGCCGCTGCGGAGCCACCGTTGGCGCGCTGGATGCTCGCTGCAGCGCCGCCCTTGCATCGCAGACCGCTTTTCCCCCGTATATACACTTACTGCAGTATTAATTATACTACCGTCGACGGCCGCCGCAGCGTGGCGTGCTTGTACCGCAGACCGGCTTTACTTTACTTTGTATACATGCCTGCTGTTGGTCCTTTGTAGAGGTTGTACCTGCGGCGCGAGAGGGTAAGCGCGCTCCACGTGGATTAGGGAGAAAGTTGATGAAAAATGGGAATACACGGAGGGGTATTATTATACGCAATAGTAGGGTATGAGCGAGCCTATTAGAAGTAAAATAGCTGAAATTTCTGAGGCGCCAACTCCGCAGAATACTCCAGCTTCGAATGTTGGTCTGTTGGTATCCAGCAGTGCTGGGCCAAAAGTTCCTAATACTATTAGTGAGGAAGCTGAAGATGCCACTAAGCGGAAATTAGCTAGTAATCCAGGGTTTGTTTCACTTATTCAGAATGAGTTAAGTAAGCTAGTAGGGCAAGATTCTGGCTATGTGTCATCATTTCCAAAGGCTGTTAAGAATCGGATTATCTCTTTAAAGAGTATTCAGAAGCGCCAGATGGAGTTAGAGGAGGAGTTTCAAAAGGAGTTATTTGCGCTAGAGAAGAAGTACAACTTGAAGGCCAAGCCGCTTAACGAGCACAGAAAGAAGATTATTATCGGTGCCGTTGAGCCAACAGAGGAGGAGATTGAGGAGGGAAAGGCTATTGAGGCTGAGTTGGAGGGTGACGACGAGGATGGCGAGGGCGATGAGGGCGAGGAGGGAAACATGGAGGAGATGGAGGACGAGGACAAGGCGGCCGGCGCGTCTAATGCGGCTGCGAGTGCTGGCGATGAGGACGATGAGGCGGAAGACGGTGAAGAGAAGGATAATATTGAAGGAATTCCAAGTTTCTGGCTTACTGCTTTAGAGAATTTAGAACCTATTAATGAAACTATTACTGAGCGTGATTCTGAAGTTTTACAATCTTTAGTTGATATTAGATTAGAACATTTAGAAACTCCAGGATTTAAATTAATTTTTGAATTTAGTGAGAATGAATTTTTTACTAATAAATTATTAGAAAAAACTTATTATTATCAAGATAGTTTAGGATATATTGGAGAATTTATATATGATCATGCTGAAGGATGTGATATTGATTGGATAACACCAGAAAAGAATGTTACAATTAAGATTGAGAGACGTAAACAAAGAAATAAGCATACTAAACAAACTAGAACTATTGAAAAACTTACACCAACTGAATCATTTTTTAATTTCTTTGATCCACCAAAGCCACCAAGTATTGATAGTAATGAGGATGAAGATGAAGATGAAGATGAAGATGAAGAGGATGATTTAGAGGCTCGTTTACAATTAGATTATCATATAGCTGAAGAAATTAAAGATAAATTAATTCCAAGAGCTGTTGATTGGTTTACTGGTGCTGCTATTGATTTCATTGATTATGAAGACCAAGAAGAGTTTGGCGATGACAGCGACTATGATGATGAGGACGATGAGGACGATGATGGCGACGATGAGGAAGATACGTCCGCAAAGAAAGATCCTCAAGAATGCTCACAACAGTGATATATATATATATAAAATCTATGGTTCATCTTAATGATATAATGTAGTATATTTTGTTTGTAGGCCTACGCATGTTGTGAGCTCTGGCGCGCGATGAAAAATTTAGAAGTGACGGGGAGAGGAAAGGGAGATGGGCAGCAGTAGTAGGACGATGCAGACTGTTAGTATTTGCTTACGAGGTGTTCGGATGATGAGTGGAGGTCGCCGGGGAAGTAATGCTGTTATGAAGGAGTTATTTGGTGATAGTAGCGGAGGAAGAAATGGCGGAGGTTTTCGCAGGGGTGGCGGGAAGGGAGGAAAGGGCGGTTATTCTCGCGATGACGGTGCGAGAAATAGTCTGCCGTGTGAATATATAACTAATGAAAAAGGTCGCCGTTTCCGAGTTCCTTGTTTTAATATTGGTGATGTTGGATTTCTTGTTTCTGACTGTTTTAAGCATTTTGTGCGGCGAGTTTATGGTGAGTATAACAATCCAAAGGGAGAGGTTAAGTATATCAAGGATAATGGGCAGTCTGAGACCACTAATTTGGGTAAATTATTAGACCGGGAAGGATTTGAGTTTAAAGAACATGGACTCTGTATTGTGAGTAATGAAGTTAAGGCTAATGGCAGTAAGATACCTGTGGTGAAGTATGTAAGTAAGCGAGAGGCTTTAGATAGGTATGGTGATGCTATAGCTGCTAAAAAGATGGAAGAGATGGCAGAGAAGAGTGGGAAATTTGCTGGTATTGCTAGAAGAAGTAAGAAAGCTGGGAATGGTAGTAGTGGTAGTGGTGGAGAAGCTGTGAAGTTTGTAAAGATTAATTGGGGTATCTCTGATTATGATTTAGTTAATATTAAAAAGCATGAGATTGAGACTGGAATGAAGAAGGCTAAACTGGTTTGCGTTATTATTGACACGAAGGACAGTCTAGACCGGTTAAACGTGAACAACACTGGGTTCAACGGGACTGACGGAGGGGACTTGCTCAGCGGTAGTGCTGGCCGGGTACACGCTGTGAATGAGTTGGAGATGATCAAGCGCGAGAAGGTGGTGGACCAGCTCCGCGAGGTGTTGGGCGAGTGCGACGACGTATCCAAGGTGGACGAGGTGGGGAAGCAGGACGGCCGCATGCTCTTTATTGTGAAGGTAAATAAGCAGACGAGCAAACAGGATAACGGCGACGAGAAGCGCGAAGCAAAAGAGTTGAGAAAACAGCAGCGACGTGATAAGTTAAAACAGCGCGAAGCTCGCGCGGCAGCGGCGGCAGCGGCAGCAGCATCGTCAGCCTCGGTTGCTTCTGGTTCACCGTAAATATCAAATTTTGGTAAAATTCCTGTTAAAGGATACTGATTGACGGTGACATTCAAGTAATTCAATGGAGTTATCGTCTACATTTCAGGTGTTGATATGATACATTCTGGTGACTTTTGAGTATATTAAATGCAGTGTAAATATTGAATGATTTTTAGGGTTCAAAATTTTAAATAATAGAAATTTGAATTAGCCTTAAATTTGGATCATATTTTAGGGTTTTTAAAAAAAAGATTGATATATTGGCGATATATGGGTAAATCTGAATCCTAGTTTCACCTATGCATCCTACATTGCAGTACCGAAGTAGGATCCTAGAATGGGGCTTACCATTTATCTAGCTATATTTTTTTTTTTTTTTGACAGAGGGGCTTACTAGACAGAGAGGCTTATTAGATAAAAGCCATAAACCGTTATATTTAGAATTTTTTTTTTAAAAAAAAAAAATTAATATCATGTATATATACTAATACTGTAGATAATAATATTATGATGAGATCTTAGATATGCTCAAGGTTAGAGACACGGAAACAGTACTGTGCGATTGGTAATCTCTAATGCGCCCCAGAACCCAGTACAAGAATTTGTAAGTGTTATTTGATTACATGGTAAGGTAAATAACTTAAAACTAGTGTTAATTAGTGCGCTTCAGTTACACGGTAGTGGAACACTTCTTTAAATAAACTATGGAAACAAATTTGTATGGGAAATTACTGTATATAGGGGTTCTATAGTCATCCATACCGTGGTGGGTAGGGGTCCTACCAAGCGGTATTGTATATTAAGATGCACCTCACACGCTAACATTTAGGGCAAAATTGTGACAACAAACTGTATAGATATTAGTATATAAAAGGTCAATGAGCACCCTTTAATTCTTTTTTTTTTTTTTCTGTTTTAATTATTATTATCTAATAACATAATAGAATAGAATAAATTAGAATAATAAACCAAATATAAATACATCAATAATGAGATTAAGTTCAGATACCTTAGCTTTAATTGCCTATGTCTTGATGATGGGACCAGAGGTATATGCCTTACCTGTCTCACAGCAGCCAATAGAATCTGTGATGTTGGAAACCAGAGGTATCGGCAGTATTTTTAAAACTATAGGTTCTGTAGCTAAGAAAATTCCAAAGCTCCTTAAGGGTAAGGGTAAGGGTACACCAAAGGTGACCACTCCAAAGGAGACCACACCAAAGGTTACCACACCAAAGGAGACCACTCCAAAGCAGACCACTCCAAAGAAGACCACTCCAAAGGAGACCACACCAAAGGAGACCACTTCTGGCAACTCTGTCAATGAATCTCCAAAGGAGACCACTCCAAAGGCCACTACTACATCAAAGGAGGATCCAAAGGCCACTACTACATCAAAGGAGGACCCAAAGGCCACAAAGAATGGCGACAGCAACAGCGACAATGGCTCAACATTGGGTGACGCGGTTGGCACTGCCGCACAGGTAGGCGTGGGCGCTACCCAAGGAACCACTCAAGAAAACACTCAAGGAACCACTCAAGGAACCACTCACGGAGCTGCCCCAGGAGCCGTTACAAACACTGGAAACAACGGTAACCAGGTTGTTCAACAGGCCCAGCCTGAAAAGGAACAGGGCAACGGTGTGCAGGAGCAAGAGCAAGCTCCTAAGCTGTCCGTCGGAGGAAAGATTCTTAAATATGGTGGTTACGCTGGATTGGGTGCCTCCGTATTAATGCCAATGATGGACACCACTGGCGCTGATACCACAGGTGCCAGTGCTGATGGTACTGCTGATGGCACCACCGAAGGCACCACCGAAGGCACCGTTGATGGAACTACTGACGGCACCGCCGGTGTATCTAGCGACGGTACTGCTTACGCCAATGACGGCACTACCGGTGCAACTACTTACGGTACCACCGGTGCAACTACCGACGGTACTGCCTATGCCAACGATGGCACTACCGGTGCAACTACTGACGGTACCACCGGTGTATCTAGCGACGGTACTGCCTATGCCAACGATGGCACCACTGGATCCACCACAGATTCCAGCGCTGCCGTTCCCCAAAAAGTGTACGCTTCTAACTCAGCTGCCAACGCAGCTGGCTCCAGCCTTATTTAAGTAGATTTTAATAGATATCCTAGACAACATATAATTCCTCCTGTAACCCAGCTAGCTAATTAGCTAGATATAGTTAACTATAACTCCGCCTGTAACCAGCCGCGCTCATAACGCTACCCTCGGTTTATGATTTCCGGTGACTCTGAAATTGTGGAAATATATTGAAAAATTTAGGAGCTGGGAGGCGGACATGGAGCGCACGCAAAAGAGACGGTTTGAGGACGACGGTGGGTTTGGGCAGGAAGGACGCGGATACGGGTTTGGAGGTCGCGGCGGCGGCGGCGGCGGCGGTGGCTGGAAGCGGAGCAACATGGGTCGCGGTGGGTACCAGTCGCGCCAGAGACAGTGGAGTCCTATTGAGCGTACCACTGTTAATGTTTGTAGGGATATTAATCATATTGGTGAAGATTGTGAAGTTGAAGATATTGTTAAAAATCTTGATCATATTTCTGATCCTATTTCAATTGAATTTAGTAGAGAAGATTATTTTAGAAATAATACTTTAACTGCTATTTATGCAACTTTAACAGAACAACCACATAAAACAGTTCTTTTAAGTTGTTTAATTCAAATTGCAAATTCTAAAAATCAAGCTGTTGGTAAATTTGTTTTAGATTTTTTACATCAAAAATGTTTAGATTTATTAACAAATTCTTTTTCTGAAGAATCTAATAATAAAGATATTAGTAATAAATCAAATGATACTGGAGATTTTAATAAATTTAAACTTGTTCTTAGATTTTTTGCAACATTAACAAGTTTTATAAATAAAGATTCAATTTTAAGTATTTTTGATCAAACTTTAAATACAGCAATTGAATTACAAGAATCATTTCCTGAAGAACGTTGTCCATTAGCAGAATCTTTATATTATTCTGTAATGATATCTGTACCATATTTAATAATTTTTAACAAACAAGATAATGAATTTATTGAACAAATTAAAGGTTTTGTTGAACGTTCAGAGAAATTTCAGCCTATTTATCTGGAGACTGAGGCTGGGTTGTACATGCCGTTCGGCCTCGAGGGACCGTATGAGTGTAAGTCCTTAGTGAAATCAGTACTGGCCGCCGTTAAGCAAGTTGTCAGTGAGAACGGTGCGGTGGTAGATCGCGTTTTCTCTGACTTCCAGGCTATGATCGGCGACACTGTGACCGCTGCCTTGGGCGACGCGAGCCTCGAGCTCAACAGCGTCCCACCGCTCTCTTTCCCACTGACTGAAATGCTCAGAAAAGTAGCCTTCAAGTGCACTGGAAAGATCGACGCGTTGTGGAACTCGCCTAGGGTTTTGTTTGAGGTATTCCCGCCAAACGACGGGTTTGAGACTATGCCTAGTGTTGACGGATATGAGGGCTTGCTCTTTAGAGACATCACACAGGATATTATCGAGGGACTTGAGTATAACAAACCGCTTGCCAGTCGCCAGTTATTGTCTTTGACTGGCTTTTTCAAGCCAGGTTTGTTTGCCCCCATCAATACCTCTTTAGCTGAGCTATCTGTTACCAATGATTTCAACAAAACAGTTGAAGAGTCTATGCGCAGATCAACATGGGCTATTGAAGATGTTATTGTTGAGAATATTTTATCACTTATTTTCCAGTTACCAAATGCTCAAACTTTACCAATTTATTACTATACTTTATTAGTTGCAGCTTGTCAGAATGCGCCAGCTGGAATGGCTCCAAGATTTGGTAAAGCTATCAGATTCTTTTTCAATAACATTGAAAGTTTAGATTTCGAGCTCAGAATGCGTTTCTTAGACTGGATGGCTCTTCAGTTGAGTAACTTCCAGTACAAGTGGAAGTGGCAGGAATGGAAGGACCAAAGTGCGACTTTGAACGATAGCGTATACAATCCAAGCAAGCTATTCTTCAAGAACTTGATCTTCAAAGAAATTTGTCTTTCAACAAAGGAAAACATTTTAAAGTCTCTTGGAGTAGAAGCCTCCGAGTTTGGCAAGTACTTGAATGTGGCTACCTGGGAGTCAGTAGACGCTGTCAACGAGTACGATAAGGAAGTCTACGGGGCTGACGCTGCTACCGAGAAGACTCCCAAGACGCTCATTGAGAACGTAACCATCGACCAGCCAGACTTGAAGTTCATCGAGGACCCTTCGTTGCCTTACTATACCGAGTCAATGCAGTTGATCCACTTGATCCAGGATCTTGGAGGCGCAAGCGAGGAGGAGTTCTGGAAGTTTATTGATGCACTTCGTGAGAATGCTAACGATAAGTTGGTGGTAAACTTGGTTTTCCAGACTATCTGTTTCTGTACAAGTCGGTCAATCTCACACTTTGAGAACTTTATTACTAAAATAGCTTTCAGAGTTAAGAGATTAGTTGGTTTACCAGTCGATCAGTCAGAAATTATTAAAGATTCTCAAGAATTTAATTATGAAGAATTTTATGCCTCTGAATACAATCATATACAAAATTCTGATGAAATAATTATTCAATCAGTGTTAAGATATTGGAATCAAACACCTCAAAATGGTTTCATTATTTTAGAAATATTATTAAAACATAAAATTATATCAAATATTGGTTTATTAACTTATTTATTTACTAATAATTCTAATGATATATGCTTAGGACTTACTAATTCATTAGCAATTGAATTAATCTTTAAAATAATGAACAATTTTCAAATTGAAAATCAACTGGAACAATTTCAAAAATCAATTGAAATTATAATTAATTCATTAACTGATTATGATTTAAAAAATCCTAAATTTGAATCTCCTTCTATTCAATTATTACAAGAGAATCAAAAAGAATATGATAATCAATGGAAATTTTTAACAGTTAAATCACTTGTTAAATCACTTATAAGAAAATATCCAGAAAATTATAAATTATCAAAATCTAGCTTGGAAATAATATTAGAACCTCTTCACTTATAATAAATGTTCCCCCCCCTTTGATCCTCATCGCTATAGCCACATTAGCTCATCGCTAAACATCGCACCTAATCCGGACCGGCGCCACTCCGTGTACAATAGCTTTGCCACCGCACCTCTTCCGTCCCCCTCTTTTCGGGACGGGTAAGCGCCACCGATGCCAGGGTAACCGTGACCAGCCACCAAATTTGCAGAATCGCCAACGTTTTTTTTTTAAAAAAAAAAATAGAGCACCAATTTACGTGTATATATCAAAACCAGGGATACGTACCGAATATAAGGATACCAAAAGAGAATTTAAAATAAATAAAAAGGTTTGAGGACTTCTTTTTTAATTAATCTACTTTGTGATACGACCGGTTTGCAAAGCTATATAATAAAGGTTACCGGTATTATTAAGAGCTACCAAGTTCGTCCTTTTTTTTTTTAAGGGGAAGAGAGAAAGAATTAACCCCGTCAAGAATTAACGAGAAGAAAAGAACGAAGAATAAAGGAAGAAAAAAAAAAAAAAAATTGAAAGCAAGTAAGGAAAAGGTTATTAATCTATTTCTATTTCTGTTTTTTATTTTTAATTAATTGAATTTTGTATATTAGGAGAAGACAAGAACGAGAGCTATTGATTTAATTTTTTATTCATTTATTATTTTTTTGTTATAAGTTGTTTCAGCATGGCACATAATAGTAATAATAATTCAACGAGTAATTTATCAGATATGTCAGATAGAATTCAGACGCCACAATTACAGCCTGAAAATATGGATGGATCACAGAATAATTCACCATATAATGTAAATGGGAATCTTAGTACTGGAAGTCTTAATAATAAACCAATTCTGTTACATCAACAACTTCCTAAATTAAATACAAATTCAAATAATAGTATATTTAATCCACCAAGTTTAAATATTGCTGGTAATCCATTAAATATATCACCAACATTAAATGGACAAGGAGGATCAAGAAAATCACTGTTTATTGGTAATGTTAATGGTTCACCAGGTAATTTAGTTACATCTATTACACAGCTATCATTAAATTCAGAGGATAAGAATGAAGGATATCAAATAAAGATTAGAAATTTACCTTATGATTTATCAACTAGAGAAGTTTCTGCAATTTTTAGTTTGGCCAATGATTTTCTTGGTGCTGATTTCTATAGTAATTTTATAATTGCTAGATTTGCCACCATAAATGAAGCTAAAAGAGTTGGATCAATACTAGATAACAAACAAGTTTTTGGACCAAATTTTTTACCATTAAAAGTTGAATTTGAAGATAAGCCTGCTACTGCTAGTTTAATGAGTCCAAGTGTAACATTAACGATGGCTTCTCCACAAACAGTACAGACTCCAACAGGATTTCAACAACTTAATATTCCAAAACGTCATTCAAATTCAAATGCAGCATCAAGATCAAGATTTTTATTTAATAATAGTGATTTTAATGGCAATTCAATTAGTGAAAATGTTGCTAGTCCGATTGAGTTACCACCAGCTACTCCAACTACAGGTAATGCAGGTAAATCATTAATTATGATGGAACATCAAGCAGATGCAAGAGAATATGAACAATTGGTTAGAGATCCATGGAATGAACCAAATCCAGCTATGGGTAAATTGAGTAGTATTGCATCTCAACCAGCTACTCCAATGGGATTTGAATGGGGTGCATCAAGTGCTACAAGTGCTAGTGCAACAGATGGTACTAGAAGATCAAGCTCTTCATTCTTTCCAAAGAGTGCTATTCCACCTCCACAGCAGCCTCAGGCTAATGGTAGAGTTATTAACAAGAGTGCTTCACCACCAAATAATGTTAGTAATTTAAATGTCAACACCAATATTAATAATAATTCAAATACTAATCCAAATACTCCAGTATCTGCTACAAATGGAGTTGATTTATCTTTGTTGGCTAGACTTCCATTACCATCAAATCCAGCTGATCAAAATCCACCTTGCAATACTTTATATGTTGGTAATCTTCCACCAGATGCAACAGAAGCTGAATTAAGAGCATTATTTTCACCTCAACAAGGATTTCGTCGTCTTTCATTTAAGACAAAGGCTCCAAATAGTAACTCGTCAGGTCATGCTCATGGTCCAATGTGTTTTGTTGAATTTGAAGATATCACTTTTGCTGCTAAAGCTTTAGGTGAATTATATGGAAGTCAATTACCACGTCCTGCTGGTATGCAATCAAATAAGGGCGGTATTAGATTAAGTTTTAGTAAAAATCCTTTAGGTGTTAGAGGTCCAGGACAAAGAAGAGGAAGTTCTAATTATAATGGTAATTATCAATATAATAATTATAATCAGAATCAATCACAATCTGGTCAACAGCAACAACAGCAACAGCAGCAACAACAACAACAACAATCTAATAATCAGCAGACACTCTTGAATACTATCCCTAACCAAACTCCGTTGGCATAAATTAAATCATCTAGCATAATTAATTAATTAATTTTGTTCTGTTACTCCCATTTGCTTTTTCCATTTTTTTTTAAAAACTTTATTATATAATCATTGTCACTACTTTTTATACATTTTATCTCTCTTTTTAATCACTATTTTTTTTTGTGTCATAACATGTCATTTTTGCTAGTGTTTTATCATTATTTTATATTTGTTGCTTACGGATTCATACTTTTTTATAATTATTCTATTCTATTGATTGGTTTAGCATGTGGTGAAGTCTCGCCCCGTTATGTACTTATGATTATATATACACACACATTTTTTCGTTTTTCGTAAGCATTAGCGTACGGGGTACTTATAGCGCGTCATGGAGCACGACAGTCAGATTGCCAGACTATTAGCTAAAACGAAGGCTGTTGCCCTTATTGGCGACCGACAACAGACCAGGTTCTTGCTAGAGAACATACAAGAGTTGGCGGAGACTGGCGGTCTCGCAGGCGCACAGATCAGCGAGCTCATCGCGCTCGCCACTGGCCGTGAGAAGTCGCGACTTGTGCTCAGCGCCCGGGCGTTTATCGTCAACAAACTCTTATATCCAAGAACAAGACTACCGAACCAAGTCGTATTACAGGTGGTTAGCAGTCTAAGCGCCTCCAGCGTACCGCGCCAGATCCAAATCGCGTTGGCGCGCTGGTTGGTGTGCGTTCTTATGTTTACCAGTACGCGCCTTATGGCCCAGCTCAACGGCGTATTGTTTAACTTACTCAATTTGGAATATCTACAACCGCATTTGTGTCTGATTCTTTATCTAACTACTGAAAAGGCCCATATAAAACCCTGGAGACTACAGGTCTTGCAAGACTTGGTTCGCAAATCGCTCAATCTGGCAAAATACTTGATTGCCCTACTTGCGTATTACCAGTACCTTGGTCCTGAGAATATCACCAACGATGTTTCAGTATCAACAGTGTTCAGATATCCAGATGCGCGATTCTTAGATATCTGGTCGAAACTTATGGCGAAAAATCAGCATTTCCAGCTCAAAAGACAGACATATTTAGCACGGTTTACCAGTTTGAATGATAGATTAGAGAAGAGACAGAAGCTTGAGGATATATTCTTTAAAGTAACTCAAAGCACTAAGAAGAAACTGTCTTCTGGAGCTAAAGTAGTCGACTGGGACGATCTTCAGACCGCGTCCAAGCTCGTCAAGTGTCTACCCTCATTGGACGCACCTCCTCACCAAATAGGGTCTATTTTAAGACGAAATGTAATGTTCCAGATTCTTCTGATGGTTATTGTCTGCAATGGAGAGTTTCCAGTAAATAGTAAACTGTTGCCTTTGACTGATACTAAGCTTATAACTGGTGCAGCTACATTCTGCAGAATTAGCCAAATCAACATGGGCTTGGATTCAGAGATTGTTTTCAACTATCATTTACCAAATAACTTCCCTGATTATCATTCAAGGTTCAGAACCAAAGACATTGAGTGGTGTCGTCGGTTTCTCGCTCAGCTTACAATGCTAGCACGAACTAGCTGGACCCCAAATCCAGACATACACGCTGAGATTACAATGATATACCGTGACTATCTAGCGGATATTGAGCAGAATATTTATAGATTTCTGGGAGATCCACAGCTCTCAAGGTTTCTACATGCAGTTTTAGACTTTATTATGATCATTGGAAAGCTCACGCAGTCTCAGGAGACGTTCCAAATTGCTCCTCCGTACATCATGTACAGTCTACTTCTTTCAGGTGATCCTACGCTCATAGACGGAGCAGGGAAATACATTGTGATGCTAAAGAACTACCCGTTGACCGGTATTCTACGACAGAACGACGACGGAAATCAGACGATCGAGGACGCCATACAGATGAGAAATTCGCTCGTTTTGGACTCTTGCAATCTCTTCTGGCGAAACAAACCTTTTAATACAGCTAAATCTTTAGGGATGCTAATAATGCCAGAGATATCATCTAAACTACCAGAGAATTGGGGTAATATCCTCTTATACAACCAAGCATTCGTCAGCATAACGAACGAACAAACTCCCTTGGATAACAGCGACGAAGCTTTAGAAAAACTTGCCGCCGCCGGCTACGCAGGTATCGCAGAGCTCCTCGTCTCGTCCATAAAAAGCCTAGCAGCCCGTCGTCTGTCTGGCTCCCTCCGCATACTGCAGTTCTGATATCTTCGCACCTATATGGCGCGCGGGCTCTCAACCGGCCTGATGAAAAAATTGCAAAGTGGAAGGACGACTTTAGAGTATAGGGCAGATGAGAGTGGGCGTACGAGGAGTACAAATATTGAGTCGTCGTGGTCTTGTACACCAGGCGCGTGTACGAGGCATGGTACGGTCTCCTAATGATTATTTAGTTTCATCAACTGGGCGTTTATATGATGAAAATTCTGCTTCTTCACTTGTTAAGAATTTAAGAGATTACTTAGAATCTCATAAAATTGAAGGAGTTGAAGATAAACTTTTATTACAAGTTTTAACACATAAATCTTTTGCTCATGGTAAAAAACCATTTAATGAAAAATTATCAATTTTTGGAAATCATTTACTCAAAGAAACTAGTTGTATTTATATGATGAATAATATTAGTGGTAATGATATTATAGAAGGAATGAATATGTCAATAATTGGAAAGAATAATATATTACATAAATCAATAATTTCAAAATTTGTTAGATTAAATATTCCTGAATTACCAAAAGATATATTTTGGAAAAATAGAAGTTTATTAATTAATGATCCAGCTATTAATGGTGAAAATATTGTTTTATATGATACAATGTTAGCTACAATTGGAGCAATTAATTTAACAAAAGGAAAGCAAATAACAACTAAATTTATTGAAGATGCTATATTAACTGGTAAAAATTCATTAGTTAATCTTTCAAAGTCATAACAGATTTTTTAAAAAGAAATTATACAAAAATCTAATACATGTATATATATGTTTATAATAATAAAAAAAAAAAAAAAAAAAAAACTATGTAATATCATAAATGAAGAGTTATTAATTATAGAGTATAAATTATTAAAAAGTATTATTGATTCCTTAACAACCAATTTGGAGCTATTTCTGGTTCAATTAAGATTTTTGATACATTAAAATCTTCAATTAATAACTCTACTGATACTCTTCCACCTTTATAACCAGTAAATCTTCTATATTCTTCAGATATACTAGCTAAATTCCAACCTTGTAATTTTCTTAAACATCCAATAACTGTACCAGTTCTATGACGACCCATACCACAACATACATGAATAGGATAAAGACGTTTATCAGTTATTAATCTTAATGCTTGAACTATTGCATTCTCGCTTAATCCATCCCATGGATTATTCTCAATATCATCAGTTATTCCACCAATATAATGAACATTAATATCATTTATATCACTAAATTCTAAAAAATCATCACTTGGATCTTCTTGAGCTAACCAAACAATATTCCTAATCTGTAATTGTTTAAGAAATGAAAAGTTTATTAGCAATGGCTCTCCCGAGCGATATAAGTATCTCTCAACTGGCAGAAAATTTAATGGTGGAACAACTTTCAGATTAGGTGATGACAGAATTCTCCCAATAGCTACCTTAGAATCTATCAGTACCTTATCATAATCATAATCTTCACCAACAGCAGCATTTATGCTCGCAATACTGACCTCCTCCATACCGTCCCTCCGCATCCCTCAACCTCAGAGCTTTTTATACGCAGCGGGGCTCGTGTGCGAGCAAGTAAGGCAGCTGTAGTAAACGGGGCAGAAGGCGGCATTTCTGGCCGCCGTGGCGTGCTGGCGGCGAGCGCGGCTGCTGGGATGTC
>JAJLYT010000103.1:0-22946 GCA_030571755.1 Saccharomycopsis olivae (nom. inval.) | reverse complement strand
CGCGCACCGCTCGCTGCGCGACCCAGCCACCGCCGGCCACTTTACGGGCCAGATAAGCCCTATTTCTCGCCACTACCGGCCCGTAGCTGACGAGGTCATCGACGCACGTGCTTGAAAAATTTTCCCGTTACGAGCCCGTGAGTCATATATTTGTGGGTCATCTCTCTCCTTGAACGCCCACAATGAGCTACGCCTTACCAGAAAGCCACCGTTTATTAGTCGAGGGACATCTTGAAGTGACCGACCCTGAGGTCGCCGACATCATCAAGGATGAGGTCGAACGTCAACGTCTGTCTATCGTCTTAATTGCCTCTGAGAACTTTACCTCTACCGCCGTCTTTGACGCCTTAGGAACTCCAATGTGTAACAAGTACTCTGAAGGTTACCCAGGTGCTCGTTACTATGGTGGTAATGAGAATATTGACAAGATGGAAATCCTCTGCCAAAACCGTGCCCTTAAAGCTTTCGGTTTAACCGCTGATAAGTGGGGTGTTAACGTCCAGACATTGTCCGGATCCCCAGCCAACTTGCAAGTCTACCAAGCTATCATGAAGCCACACGATAGATTAATGGGATTGGATTTACCACACGGTGGTCACTTGTCTCACGGTTACCAAACTGATACTCGTAAGATCTCTGCTGTTTCTACTTACTTTGAGACTATGCCATACAGAGTCGACCTCGAGACCGGTATCATTGACTACGATATGTTAGAGAAGACCGCCGTCTTATTCCGCCCAAAGGTTCTTGTCGCTGGTACCTCTGCTTACTGCAGATTGATCGACTACAAGAGAATGAGACAAATCGCCGATAAGGTCGGCGCCTACTTGGTGGTTGACATGGCCCACATTAGTGGTCTTATCGCTGCCGGTGTCATCCCATCGCCATTTGAGTACGCCGACATTGTCACTACTACTACTCACAAGTCTCTTAGAGGTCCACGTGGTGCTATGATCTTCTTCAGACGCGGTGTTCGTTCTATTCACCCAAAGACTGGTGCTGAGATTATGTACGATTTAGAGAACCCAATTAACTTCTCTGTCTTCCCAGGTCACCAAGGTGGTCCACATAATCACACTATCGCTGCTCTTGCTACTGCTTTAAAACAAGCTGCTACACCAGAATTCCGTCAGTATCAAGAACAAGTCCTTCTTAATGCTAAAGCTTTAGAGACTGAATTTAAAAAGCTTGGTTATACTTTAGTTAGTAATGGTACTGATTCTCATATGGTTTTAGTTTCTTTACGTGATAAATCTATTGATGGTGCTCGTATTGAATCTGTTTGTGAAAATATGAATATTGCTTTAAACAAGAACTCTATCCCAGGTGATAAATCAGCTCTTGTTCCAGGTGGTGTTAGAATTGGATCCCCAGCTATGACTTCTAGAGGTCTCGGTGAAGAGGACTTTAAACGTATTGCTCAACTTATTGACCGTGCCGTTGTCTACGCTAAGAACCTCCAAGCTAGTCTCCCACAAGGTGCTAACCGTTTAAAGGACTTTAAGGCCGCTGTCGTTGCTGGTTCTCCAGAACTTAAAAGTCTTAAAGAAGAAGTCTCTGAATGGGCTAACGGTTTCCCATTAGCTGTTAACAAGTGGGCATCAGAAAACTAGTCACTCTGTTTGTCTCTATATATATAGACTTCGTATCTAATCTAACTAGTAAAGATATATTTTAAAATGTGTAGATTGATGGATAGCTTATCCTCTCCCAATGTTGCGTCGTATTTTGCTGGCGCGTCCCGCGGCTCCCAAGTCGCTGTCGTCAATGTAAGGAACCGAGTCCTCGAACATGCGGCGCGGTCTAACCTCCCACATGGGCACAGCGGTGCGGCCGCGAGCCAACACCAACGACCAGTCCTCCAGTGATGCCTTCTCGCGGAATTTTTCCATATCTGGAGAGTACAAGTTAAATGTGCCTCTTAGTAGATTTAGACTGTGCACCACCGCGAGACCTAAGAACTCAGTCCGCATGTGCAGGCCGAACTGGTCGCAGAAATCGCCGAACGCGACCAACTCCGGACCAACAGATGCCGCGCACCGCCGCTTTTCCATCAGCTGGTACTCCTCAAACGGCACAGCGTACACGCCAACCACACTGCAGTCAAATATCCGAATTGCGGTGTTAATATCCCAATCTGTTAACTCCTCGTCGTTATAGACAACCACTCCCGCGACCCCGTCGTCGCTGCCCCAGCACACTCTCACAGGTGCTTCAGCCAATAATGGCAGGAAATTAAATCCAGTTGGCTTAAAATGAAAGTACAGCATCATTCTTAACATTGAAAGTTCTCCAGCGCTGTATTTTTTAATATTTCCTACTATTTCTGCCCCCGCCATTGTAACCACATCAGCGGCCGGAACAGTCTGCGCCACGGTGCTCGCCAACGCGTCGTCCTGGCCACTGAAAACGACCACAGTCGTCGGCTGCACAATCTCCAAGACACGGCGGATCATTTCCACCCCTAAACCGCGCACCCAGCCAGGCATGTTGACCAACAACGGCGTCTGTCGCTGGCCGTCTCCGAGCTCATATTTTTGGCGGTATAATCGCCCCACTAGCTGAATATACCAGTCAGGATTCTCAATCGGCAGAGAAAATCCATAATATTCATTATTAGTAGTAATACTGCCGCCACTAAGCACTAAATTACCCTCACTTAGCGGCACACCCACCATCTGCTGCTCAATTAGCGAATATGCCAAACAGTTGACGAGGCCATACTCGGTCTGGCCCGGGTCCGTGTCCAAAACTGCTACGGCACCATCCAGAGCAACAATCCTATTGGCCAAGTATCGCACAAGCGTAGACTTACCTGCATTTTTATAACCAATTACCACTACTCTGGCTCCATCGTTTTTCACTCGTAGATTACGCCATTCGTTCGGAATTTTTAGAATATCAGCACCTGATCCTCCTGTAAATAATGGACAAAATGAATAGCCGCTGAACAGCATATCAAAATCACCAGTGCTCGCCCCACCCTCGCGTCCTCGGTGCATAACGTTCTGGAACCATGGACACAACTGCCCAATCTCCTCAATCCCGCTGAAAAAGCTCTCTAAAAAGATAACTGCGTCATACTCACCAACCAACGGACTCTCGGCCTCTGCGCCACCCCCAGAATCCTTGTTTAACACTTTAATCTCCGGTAGCGAGTGCGTGGCCGGGGCGTAAACTGTGTGTACTTGGTCCCCGGGAAGTACCTGGACGCCCGCTACCTCAACGCCCGCCGCGCGTCCTCCAATAGCTTTTAAACGGTACTGGCCTCGTATAACTAGCGTCTCGTGATTATCAAGTCCAACCCATACACCATTAGACGAACATATAATGTTAGTCCCTGCGCGCACCGCAAATTGTGAGGCAACAGCATCCACACCAACAGCCGCCGCGACCTCCGCCGCGACCTCAACTGAACCTAACCTCGTCATCTCTACGTCATCACCTTCAGACTCGTCAGATGACGTGTTCGGAGTGTAGAATACATCCTCCTTGTTCCGCACAGCAGAATACGCAGACATACCCTCCTCCATCGCCAAACGCTAAACTTTTTTCATCATCTGCACCGCCACAAACGCCACGCGCGCCACACCGCTACAGTATAATCTTCTCAGTAGACCTATTGAATATCTATCTATCTGTCTATCTATCTATATATAATTAATTAATTACATTGGGATGTTCCCCGACTATAATATAAGTAAGCAGCCATATCAGCCGTAATCAATATCACTTGGACTGCTCTAGTGCTGCTTGTGCTTTAGTACAGAACTACCATTCAACTGCATCAGCCTTTTGGACTATTCTCACTTTATCTGGCCAAACTTTACCGCCTCCAAGTATTGTTTCTTCAACAACTGGCTTACAGTTTGGTGGAGTTAGTTTAGCTAGCCAGATCATTTCTCCAGTTTTTAAGTAAACCATCACATTCGCAGCAAACTTATGGCCACCAACATGATTGATAAACCACACATCAACGCCTCCCGCTCTATCATCGCCATAGTCTCTCCATAGATCGTGCTCTCGTAAGTTTATCTCAAACTCTTTCTTCATTAAAGGCGCAGTGACTCCGCATCTTTTGTCGCGAGTACGGTGAGAGCACAACATAATAATTGCTCTGTTACCCATTGCGGAAATATCGATCCCATCAAACTTAGGTAACTCTGTAGACTCAGTCTCAATAGCTTTTTTCAACCCTGGTACAACTGTACTTAAAACTTTGTCCACATCCTCGTTCTTCACGCTGTTAACTTTAACAAAATACGGTAACAAAATAATATCATTCACTCCGATACTATTTTCATCTTCAATTGGAATATTAGCAACGGAAACTTTAACATCACCACCAGCTAATTTTTTACCTTTAGAACTGGCCCATTTATTAACATGAAATTCAACAGTACTTTTATCATCTGTAGCATCATGCGCCCAATCCGATTTACCAGTTGGAATTATGCAATGCAAAGAATATGGCGAAGTCGACTGATATAAAGGAAGCACATTATCAATCTTTACTGAAGATGGAAATTTAGTGCTGCATCCTTCGCAATCAATCGAACAATCTGATAATGGAACCACCTTACTAATCTCTTTCTCTCGAGACAGTTTGTTTAGCCTGTTGAAAAATTCCATTATGCGCCAATTTTTCGCTTGAAAATTTTTTTTTTCGCCCTATTCTAAGCGGGATTCTCCCTCATTTATACTCAATGCTCTCTTTGTGTAACATCGCCCTTTTGGGATAATCTCCGTCGTAATCTCCGATCACGTGCACACTTAGTAATTAAGGGTGAACAAGGCAGGGAGCAAGGCTTCATAATCCTGGCTGTGTTGGTGGGCTGCTGGTGCCTGTTGGCCAGTACTGACGGCGAGCGACCGGCGCGCCAGCCCGCCGCGCGCCGCTGTTTAAGCGGCAGCGCATCGCCGTCACGTGCGGCTTTGGTAGGCCCTTTTTATGCCATTGGGAAGGGAGGTAGCGGCGGTTTGGGCGTCTTGGACGGCGTGGGTGTGTGGGTGTGTGTTTGTGCGGGTGTTTGCGGGCCGGGACTGGCGGGAAGCTGCCGCAGCGGCGCGCGCGCCAATTGGGTGGCCGCGGCCTCTGTGCTATGCGCACTCCGTGCATACCGTGGCTGAATGTTAGAGTGGGTGGGGAGAGCGGGCGACGGCTGTGGCATGGATTTTGTTTATGACTATGGGCTTGAGAGTTCAGCTGCTGCAATTCCTGCTGTTCCCCGGCCTAGCGGAGTAGATGATGAGGAGGTTGTCAGGGAGCGCGAGGCGTCGCGGAATGCTGTTTTAGCTAGTATTGGAGGGCGCGTAGATGATGGTAATAGTCAGCTTCAGTATCTGGAAAGTTTTTCATCTGATATGAGTGATCTTGTTGAAGAATTTTTAAGGGTATCATTAGATGTTGTTGCCAAGCCTGAGAAGAGTGTATCAGCTAAGTTAGAGTATTTTCTCAGCAGTGGTAGTGGCAGTGGAGGCGTTATAGTTGGACATGAATTAGAAGATCCGGCCTCAAGACGGGCTGTGGGCCGGTTAAGCTCGGAGAAGATTACTCAATTGACTATTTCTGGGCCTATTGGGCAGAGTGCGCGGCGACAGTTTGCTGCGGACAGTAGATTAGAGGGATTGAGGGCTACTGGTCAGATATTGGAAAGGTTAGAGGGCACCTACAATATGGCTGTAAGATTGAACAGTGATCTAGACAAGTTAGCTGAAAAGAGCGAAAAGATTAATACGAGTGTTTCTAGTATGGGTCTGGATGTGTCATTGGATGTTTCTGGTCTTGGTAAGATGAAGAAGCAGCGAGATACTGTTGAGATTAAGAAGCATCTTTTAATGAAATTTCGCGATGAGTTTATACTTAATGATTACGATAAATTTTTATTGGAAGGATCAGCTGATGTTGGTAGTGACGATTATTGGCTGGCTTACGAACGAGCTATTAATATTCGGGATCGATGTGAGATTTTATTGACTATGCCTACGCCAGCTGTTGGACAGCGGATAATGAGCCAGACCACCACGCTTTTGGGCCGGGCTTCTAATAACATGATCTTTTATGTTAGAAGCAGACTTGAGAGACTTGAGGAGTTGGGAAAGCAGGAGGCCGAGGCTGTGCAGCACGCCGTGGGGTGTATATGGCACAGCGAGAGCCGGCAAGAGTTGAAGACCATTGTGACTGAGCACTGCGGGAAGCTAGTGGTGCAGGAGTTTAGCCACGGGTGCGGCGTTGCGGGTGTTGATCCTGTGAGGGACATTGGTGATGTTTTAGCTGTTATTCATGGGATTATTGTCGGTCAGCGTGAGATTCTCAGAACTATTTTTACTAAAATATCAGAAACTGAGTCAAATATAGTTGAAATTCTCTCACAAACAATTGAGCATGTATGCTTACCGCTACAGAAGAGACTCGAGCCCAGAATTCGCGGACTTGTAACGTTGTCAAATGTTACTGGAGCATACGACTCGCTCGAGTTGTACCGGTTGATGTTTACGAGAAACCAGGGCGGCAAGGCTTTGGATAAAGTAGTCAGCGATCTTGCATCCGGGTGCAGCGAACGTATGGTCGCTATAATTAGGTCTACAGTGTCAGCGGCGCAGAGATCTCTGCTGTCAGCTCTAACGAGCTACGACTTACAGTGTCCTGAGTGGGTGCTAGACTACATGAGTGATATAGCTGGTTTACTCAGAATTATGGAGTCTACTAAGCAAGATGAGCTGTTTATGGGATTTGACTCGGATACTTTAGCTAAAGTACTAATAGAGCAGCCATTGGGCGTCGCTACCAGCCAGATATCTACCAGCTCTTTGGAGAAATCAGCCAAGTTGGTAGCTCAGATCAACGTTGAGGACTTTATATCGACCAAGATACTAGTGATACCACTACTATCGGGAGTACAATCTTCCCTAGAGGGCACACTAGCGGACCATGTGGCGCTGCTTATACTGAGCATCACCGACGATATGATGAAGCGGGGCGGGCTAAGCAGTATCTTAGGAGCGCTAGATGGATGCTACGACGTGACTGAGTTTGTCAAGGGCCACAGCGGCGGCTCTGGCGGCGCCGGGTACGAAGTGTACCGGACCTTGATTTATCCAGAGGACGGTAAGGAGGGTGTTATCAACACTGCGGTCGTGAAGAAGATCTCTGGCTTGATTAAAGAGTTTATTGAGACATTTGGCAGCACTGCGCCGATGGCCCTAGTTGACCAGTTGGCGTCGCCGACTATTGCTTCCAAAGTACTGGATACTGCCGGGTGCAAGTTCGTCGATGCTTACGCGGTTTTGTATGGATTGTGCGTCGTTTATTTAGACAATCTTGACAGCGCCACGGGTGCTCCGTTGTTGGTGTGGAACGAGATGGAGATCGCGACGTTGTTGGGCGTTGAGGCCGCGTATATGAACAGGGACGTGGACCTGTTGGAGTAATAGACGACAGACCAGACGGGCCGTAGCCGCTGTAGCTGGGCCAGACGGGCCTGGCGAGCTGTAGATGGTCCAGACAGGCCTGGCGAGCTGTAGATTTGACACCGGTCGAGCCAGACGGGCCGTAGCCGCTGTAGCTGGGCCAGACAGGCCTGGCGAGCTGTAGAGCAGACGTAGCAGGACCAGCTCCTCGAGTCGAGCCTCAGGTCGACATCTACTACGATACTAGGTAGCAATGCGTGCAATTCTATATATACAAGTATTACGTGTTCCGCTGGCCACGATTTACATTAGAACGACCAGAAGCTGGCCGTTCGCGGCCTCCACGACCTCCAGCCGGTCTCTCGCGGGCGCGGCCTCCTACCCTCCTCTGCATCATCTTGATCTTTGCCATTGGATCATCTTTAGAGACTTTCTCCATCTCCTTCTCATCCAACCCACTGCTCACATTGCCAGTGCTTCCGCTGGTCCCAAGAGTAGCCTCCATCTTCAGCTGTCTGACCACTCGCGTCTCTTTAACTAGCCCATCGAGCCGTTTCTTGCCCAACAAGTAATCGTCGTCGCCGTCATCGCCACCTCCAGCGTCCCCATCCTTAGCCTTATCTTTCTCAAGACCATCGCCAGCCTTCCCATGCGCATACATCCACTCCATACGGTCAACATTAGCGACCTCAGACCCTCGCTGTCTCATCCGTCTTAACTCTTGTCGCTCTCGCTCCTCTTGTATCTCTCGCTGCCGCTCCTGAATCTTCTTCCGCTCCTGTAATGCCTCCTGCTCCTTCTCCCAAACCTTCTTCTGGTTCTTCATCAACTTCGGATTCCATGACTTCTTGAGATTCAAATCGCCAGGCGCCATCCTCACTGCTCCTGCTGCCGCCGCCACTAACCCCATCGCTCCGCTTCCTGCTTTTTTAATAGCACCGTTGCGCGCCCTGGCGCGGCAGAGCGGTTACCCGCCAGCTGCCGACCGCCTACTTACCAGCGGCCCTGCCCATGAGCCAGTCCTTGAGGAACGGGGCCTCGTTGACGAAGGTCAAGCCCCACGAGCGGAGCGCGACCACGGGCGCCCAGTCGATGCTGTAGAGCTTGTGCAACTTGTCGACGACTCCCAAAAGCGCGTGGTTGACCGGGTACCGGTCTGCCCAGTAAGGCTCAAGCGAGAGAGGTGAGCCGATGTCTAAGCCGCGGTCGCATGCCGTAGATAGAGCAGCAACCAAGCTCTTCACATCGCCCTGTCCCATATTGAGTCCCTGTCCAGCCAACGGGTGCGTTGTATGGGCCGCGTCGCCTACCAACGCAATTCTATCTCCAATATAACAGTCAGCATGCGATAATTTCAATGGAAATCTAGCTCTAGAACCTGCCACTAAGCTATCAATTTCAATTGGTAATAATTCAGATTCTTTACCCTCTAAAACTTCAGGATATCTCCAGTTAAAATCTTCATTGAATTCATCAAATTTACCCTGTTTTAAAATACTAAAATAATAATTTAAATCAACAGGACTTAATACTAAACCACAATTAACTAATTTAATAAATATATCATCAGGTAATTTAACTACCAATTCACTTAAATCAGGTGGTAATGACCAAACCATTGTACAAGTACGTCCAGGTAATGGAAGGATAGCTAAGGGACCGGTAGGTAAGAATCTCTGCCATAACAGATCCCTGTAGTCCTCGTACTTTAATCCAATAGTGGCAACGACTCCGAACCGATTGTACGCCCAGCCGCGAGACTGAATGCCCGCGAACTTTCTGACGGGCGAGTTAAACCCATCGCACCCGATGATTAATCTCGAAGAAATCACCTCGCCGTTAGATAGAGTGATCTTCGGCCACTGCGAGCCAGTCCCGGCCGGCTCAGCAGCACTGCTCGCCGTCTCTTCGTCGCTCTTACCGCTCTCATGCTCAGCCTCGTGCTCAGCCACGGCTGCGCCACTGATGCTAACGACTTTTGTATTATCCAAAATATCGACATTTCCCAACTCTTCAATACGTTTAAGCAAACATGCTTGAAGATTGGTATTTTCACACATTGCTCCCATATCCTGAATATTATCAAACTCAATTCTAGAGTCACTTAAACCATCCCAAGCAACCACAGTATCATACAGTTTGATTCTTGACTCATTAATATGTTTCCAAGCATCAATTTCTTCAAGATAATCAATACTTTGAGCAGTTAATGAACTAACTCTATTAAAAAAATTATCAGGTGATTGTTTAATAAAATCTTTAACTGGATTTAAACTTCCACCTTCAATAAGTGTAACTTTAAGCCCAGAAGTTGACTCGTTGGCTCGCAACGCAGCAGCCATAGTTAAACCAGCAGGACCACCACCAACAATCGCAACATCAACAGCCCGCTGCATCGCCCGCGCACTCACACTCATCCATCTAACCTGTACCATTTCTCGCTGCCCACTCCCACCATCACCAGCTTTTTTATTCCTACGCGTTACGTGCCCTTACGCTGTATAGGTGTATAGCCATATAAGCTAATCTAGAGGATCTATTGGGAGGACGTCGAGGGGGACGTCGAGGGTCTTTATAGATTTTGCAGGGACGCCGGCGAGTAGCATGCCGGCAGGGAAGCTCTTGGTCACTACCGCGCCCGCCGCGACTATGCAGCAGTCCCCGAGTTCGACGCCTGGACAGATACACGCCAGAGCGCCAATCCAGCACTTATCGCCAATTTTAATAGGTTTTGCTAGTTCTTTTCCGCTAAAACAGCGCTCATTAGCGTTTAGTGGATGCGTAGCTGCTGCCATTTGGACTGCTGGTCCTAGCATACAATAATTACCAAATTCAATTATTGAACAATCAAGAAATACACAATTTCTATTACAATAAAATGAATCACCAACTAAAATGTTAAATCCATAATCACAATAAAGTGGTGGATCAATAATAAGTGATTCACCAGCTTTACCAAGAATATAATCTTTAAGATATGTAGATCTTTGATTTGAAAGAATATTCAAATAATTCCTTAATTGATCTTTCAGTAATTTATCAATTACTTCAAAAGTACAAGGAGGTTTTAGAGTATCTTTAAAATCGTTAATATTTGGAATAACTCCATTCATTTTAAGGACATTACTTAAAGTAATTTCATTATTATAGTAACCAAGTAAATCAGCCACTAATTCACGACGTCCCTGTAAAACAACATCGCCCGCATCATACGGCTCGCCCGCAATCATACGGTCATACTCAATACAGCCAACAGGCGCCTGTCTGATACTTTGCCCCCTGCTCATCGCGACCTCCCACGGCCGCCGCCGCGCCACCTCTCCACACCAGGGCCGGGTGGCAGGCCGGGTGACCGCCGATCCTGGAACGGGGTGTGTGGGGGTGGGACAATTAAGTGACGTGCATTGAGGGAGGATGAAAGGACGGTAGCGGTGGTCGCCGGCGTAGTGCACGAACGCGGCGGCTGTGACGGCTTTAAATCTGTAGGGCTATATAATATGTACGCTATTCTTTGACTTGATTGGCTGGTACAAGTTCAGCGAAAGTTAGGGCTTAAATTTTGATTTTTTCGTGACAGCTGCAAGGCAGGACCTCTCTTTATGATTTACGCACAAAAATAATTGAGCAGCTTACGTAAAAAATTAAGTGACGCTTGTTGGTAGTTATATAAGGAGTGTCCCCAACTGGACTTAAACACTGCATAATATAAGCACACGCCCTCGATTAGAGTGGTTATATAAACAAGCTGTTTAAATAGTTATTTAACAAGCTAATAATAACAAGGTATTAAATAACAAGTTAATAATTAAAATAAAACAAACAAACAAACAACAAATAATGTCTAACGATCAAAGATATCCTTGCGAAGTTTGCGGTAAAACAGTAAAGAATGTTACGAGGCATATAAGAGAGAATCATAATGAGGTACGTCGATGTTTTTATTGCAGCTGTGGCTACACTACAAAGAGAAAAGATAATCTTAATCGTCATACTCGTGGCAAACCTGGTCATGTCCAGACCCCTTTGGGGCCAACAACTGACACTGTTGTTCTGCTGGCTATGACCCCTTTGGCAGATAATAATAATAATAATAATAATAATAATAGTAATAATAATGAAATTAATAAAGATACATATATTAATAGTGGTAATAGTGGGAATTTTATTAATTCTGCTGGTATTAATAATGGTGATTATTATACAGTTAGTCTTCCGCCATTAAACTCAGTTGTTTCACCAATTGTTCCAGGTGCAAATCAGCCAATAAACCAGCCATTTCCAACTGAACTTGAGTACTGTTATCCTCGGCCATACCATGATGTTAGAGGCTTTATGCAGACTCCATATCCGCCGTATCAATTTCATGAAGCTCCAAAGTAAGTGGACAACTGAAGCATAAGCGAGGTAGTGATATGAATACTTTTTGGTATGGGCGCATAAATAGCACGCAGTGCGTATTTTCCAACATGCGTGGTGTGTATACTATATAAGTATGATGTGTTTTGATTACTGTAGAAATTAGTCAATTCAGGGTCTAGTATAGGTTGATTATAGCGCTGTGTTGTCTGGACCTGGACGCGGGTTGTATAGTACGCGGTGGCGATAGCGCAGTAGTAATACTGCAGCAGCAGCAGCAGCAGCAGCAGCAGTGCGGTGCCGTGTCGGCGTATGTACACTGCGCAAGCGGGCCAGACGGCCAGACGGATTGGTAGGGGGCCCAGGCGAGATACGCCGCAACGCTGGCCAGCGCTGCTCCCTGTCAGTAGTGGCTCGCGTATTTGGCAGGGGCGTATTTGGCAGGACAGGCAGACGCTATGCGGTGCGGTGTGGTGTGGTCCGGACAGTCTGGTACGGTACAGCACAGTGTGGTGTGGTACGGTACGGTACAACCTGGCACGGTGTGGTACGGTGCGGTGCGGTGTGGTACTGTCTAGTGTGGTGTGGTGTGGTACGGTGCTATGCTACAGTGTAGTACAGTCTAGTACAGTCCCCAATATAGTCTATCGTGCTCCAGTACAGTGCACTCCGGTACGCCCCACTGCGCCCGGTACGCCCCACTGCCCAGTACGGTGCGCTGCCCAGTACGGTGCGCTGCATTTTATGGGACGGCCGCGGCCCCCGCCCCCGCCCCCACTACGGTGCGGTGGCAGCGTCCCCAGCACAGCGTCCCCCGCTGCCGCTCGCGGCGGCTCTGGTTACTCCCGCTGAGCTCTCGCCCGCGCCACACACTCTGCGCACACTCGCACCCACGCCCCGCCCTTCGCCGCTGTTCCAGCGTCGTTACAGACCGGCCGCTACGCGCACCGCAGCGTACGCCGGCCCTTTTTATAGAATATGACTGGTATTTTGAGGCACATATATAAGAAAGTGGCCAATATGCGTCCAATAAATACCACCACCAGCTTCAAATGTCAAAAGCCTTCCTTTGTGTGGAGTGCGACGCAGCTTTCGCGTCTGAATACAACGTCAAGAAGCATGTTCAGAGACTGCATACCGGAACCGTCAGTTGTCCGATATGCTGGACCCCAGTCACGAGAAGAGATAACTTAGAGAGACATATCCAAACACACGGCGCAAATCTAAACCCTAAATTAATAGTTAGTAAGTGCTTGCAGAGATTATTGTTGCCAAAGTACTATAAAGTGCTAGACGCACGCAACCATGTTGAGCCTGAAAGTTTAATTGAGTTTCAGTGTACATGCTATAGAACAATTGGCGGTATTGACTGGGGCAGTATTGACATACCTGCAAGTAGTGGCAGTGGCAGTGGCAGTGGAGGCAGTGGCATTGACTGGGATACTAGTACCAACAGTAGTACCGACGACTGGACAGACCATGGTTACCCGGCACACTACGGCGGCGGTTACCCTTCCGTCCCGTTCAACGGTTCGGGGAACAATGGGGGGTATTCTGACAACTATTCTTGGACTAATGACCCGCAGTGGCGCAGCAGCTACACTCGCTAAATCACCCTCGGCGCCATGTGACGCGTCACATGGCGCGTCACGTGACCGCCGAAAACGGAGGGATTGTGGTTGTTTTCGGGGGAGGGCGTGGGGGCGCGGACTTATTGGTATGGGTATATTAAGGGTTCGATATGTCTTTATTGTGATTAGTATTATTTTAATCAGTTTTGGAATTATTGTTGATTATGGTGACGAGGTGCGGTTAGCTATGGATTTAGCTAATTCCGGGTATGAGGGGGTGAGAATGGGGGTGATGGAAGGAGTTGATGATTTAGTTGATATTTATCCTATTATTAAGCGAGAAGCTGTTACTAGTGGATCAGATGTTTTAAGGGGTGTATCTGAAGGATCTCAGGTGACTTTAGAGTGTTTAGAGGGTGCGATACGACGTGTTGGGGGTATTTTAGGTCCCATAATTGATGAGTATGGCGCTAAACTGGCGCTCTGGCTGGCTGAGGTTACAGATTTGGCGATACCGTGGCTTTTGCGGATACAAGTTTATGCAGGGCTGATTTTGAGCAGGTTGGAGTGCGTGGTGAGGCCGTGGGCTGTGGAGGTGGAGGCCGCGGTGAGGCCGTGGACTGCAAGGGTGCGCGCCGCGGCGCGGCTGTGGCTGCCGGTGGTGCGGTCGTACTGGGTGGCTGTCTCACAATGCTGGCTAGAGGTGCAGCCAGCTGTTTGCGAGGGCGCGGTTGTGGTTATAGAGGCCGCGCGCTCGGTGTATGGCCAGGCGAGGCTGTTGGTCGGGCGGCTTGATCGCGATGCTGCGGCACTGTGGGCGGCGCAGCTCTGGTCGGCCTTGTATGACGTTGCTGCGACAGGCTGTGAGGCTGCTGTCGCTGGTTATGAGGCTGCCGTGGTCGGCTGCGACGCCTTTATTGCGCATGCTGTGCCCTTGGTGGGGTGGGTAGCGGAGCATGTGTGGGAGGCGTACATTCGCGGCCGTATATGGTTTCATTTACGAGGTGGGCCGTACTTGCGGCGTCATGTGTACTACTTTGTTGCTGTGGTTGTTCCTCGAGTGATGTCGTGGTGCGGATTTGCAGTTGACCAGGGACTCGGCGGCGGTCTCTTGATGGTGAGTCCGTCTCCGGCTGAGGTAGAGCGGTTGTCGCTGTTCTTGCCGCGTCGAGGACAGTGGAGCGGGATCAGCGGGGTAGAGACGCGCCAGCAGGCTGTTTTGCTGGCGGTTGAGGTCGCGATGGCGGCGGAGACCTCGGCGGTTGCGGCGCAGCAGGTGGCGTATTGGCAGCACGAAGTGGAGGAGACTCGGTGCCAGGTGGCCGAAGAGGTTGCTCGTGAGGTGGAGCGGCGCGAGGCGCAGTTTTTGGCGGTTCTAGAGCGGGCGGTGAGCGACGGGCGCGCCGCGCAGGACGCCGCGGCCGCGGCGGCCGGTCGCGAGGTCGAGGGCCTTCGCGACCGGTTTGAGGTCGCGCCTGCCTACTTAACGGGTGAGGGAGAAATACTCGGTGACGCGTTTTTGAACAAGTATGGCGCTGGCGTGGACAGTTTTGGCCTTCTGTTTAGCGACTATGAGGCCTTGGTTGTTTGCATAGAGAAGTTTGGGCTAGTTACCGAGTATGTTAAGAGAGCTACTGTCAGTAAGAGGACTGGTGATATTATTATGGAGGAGGATATTATTGATTTAGACGTTTTGAAAGCTGCTGAGCAGCTGGCGATAGCAGAGCAGCGCAGGATCGCTGCTGCTGTTGATGATAGAGTTCGTGATGAGTTTAAGACGTTTATAGATGCTGTGAACGATGTAAGGTTTCGGTATTTGGATATTTTTGCAGGATTTTGTGATGAGATGTTTAAATTATGGGACGCTCAGCTCTTTCAGCTCTTGGAGAGCGAATCCATTGACTTTAGCCAATATGATGAAATGTTCTGCGGGCTTGTTGGCGAGTTTGATGGGTCAAAGGATGTAATTGTTCGCGAATATGTGCGCATGAAGCGAGAAAAAGCAGAGCTCAGACGTCGTGGAGTCTGGAACGCGTTTAAGGGCTTCTACGCTACAAAAGAGGCGTTGCTCCAGGCCTGGAAGGACGTCGAGGCCGTTGAACCCGACGTCTCCCAGGCCAAAGCCAGCGCGCGCGCGGTATTGGAGCGTGCTGAGCAGTAAGTCTGCGACGTGTCGCCGTAAGTTACTACCTGTAAGTCCAGGTATGTATTACCTGCCTAGTTGAGACCGTCAATGGTATCTGAGCAGTAAGTCTGCGATATGTCACCATAATTTTCATGTCCAAGCATGTATTATCTGCCTAGTTGAGACGTCAGTGGTATATGAGCAGTAATTCTACAAGATATTGCTCTAATGACTACCTATACGTCCAGGTATGTATTATCTGCTTTGCTGCGGAGCTGGGGGTATCTGGACAATGGCAAGCCTACAATATGTTACCTTAATCTAGTATATTCGTGTCTATATGTGTGCGTAGCAATTGGTTTACTGGTAAGTCTAAGATATCTGAGCAGCTTCAGGAGCTGTGATCGCTCACGGACAGACGACTGGCTTAGCTAGAAGCATCAGAGTCGGAGTCAGCGTCAGCGTCAGAGCCGGTGGCCATGTTTTGCACGGCTTGAGCTTCACCAGCTGGTACCTTAACAGCTTCTGGAGCAGCGGTGGCCAGAGCAGAGGCGATAACTGAGGACGCAGAAGCCTCTGCCTTGTCAGCCTCTTCATTAGCCTCCTTAGCACCATTTCTGTCATCATTTACTATATATCCAGTACCAGCTAATACACCGCCTGCGAGTAATAAATTAGTACCATCCATTGATTTCTCAATCTTCTCTTCTTTAGCTTTTTCATCTTTGTTGTTAGTCAGACCAGAACTACCAGTCAGACTGGTACTTCCAACCAGGGCAGCACTGTCGGCCAGTGAGACTCTGTGGATCAGAGAACCACTGTGGGCCGTTGAGCCGCCTTGGACCAGGGCAGCACCGTCGACCAGAGTGCCGACGTGGGCTGCTGAGCCGCCGTGGGTCAGACCAGTACCGTCGACCAGAGTACCGGCATGGGCTACTGAGCCGCCGTGGGTCAGACCAGTACCCTCGACCAGAGTGCCGAGGTGGGCTGTTGAGCCGCCGTGGGCCGTCACACCAATTCTGCCTCTGTGTATCGCTGATTCACCACTAACGGTGCCACTATGACCAGCTAATGCTGGTGTTTTTTCCCCATGTAATTTACTGAGTGAAAACTTTGGAGTAGCTGCAGGCGCTGCCTCAACATTGCCCATTAAAGTCATCCAAGAAAGAACACCAATTATACTAGAAACTCTCATTCTTTCTGTTGTTTTTGCTTTATTTAATAATATTAATAAATAATAAGTAATTAAAGGATTTAGTCAACTCTTTATATTTAAATAAATTATATAAATATTGACCAAGGAACTGTTACTAGCTACATTATGATTACTCCTAAGTATCGGTATCCATCAAATGCATGCATAAAATTTGCATGGTAGCTTTATTAAGCACTATAAAATAGACCCTTTAAATTAATTATGCATAAGTTTGTCATGGAACCGGATACTTGGAAATAGATCACACTATTTATAGTGACAGTGTGGGTGCACAGATATTCCACAGTACCGTAGTGCTACAATAGCTACAGTAGCTCCAAGATAAGCAATGCATGGTTGCCCACTCATGGTATCTGTCGCAGATGTGGTATTCTCTGCCGATACGCGCCCAGACCCGCCGGGAAGAATAGCTGCTCCCACCACGCATGGCAGCAGATACACCGCTTGGCGGCCGCTGCCGCGCGCGCTGGCCCCCCGCGCGCGCCCCTACACCGCGTGTGCGGGTAACTGTGCGATATAGAAAATGGACGTAGAGGGAGCGACGGCCAGCGAGCATGTCATTTTTTGGACGAGATGTTAGTGGGCGGCCAGCGGAGACTGTGCTGTTTGCTGATACATATGAGGGATATGGAGAAGATAATCCAGCTGATCAATTTAATGATGAAACTTTTGGGGGTGATGTACTGAATATTGGTAGAGATTTTCAATTTGGTGGTAGTGTTAATAGTGAACCAATTAATCAAATTAGACCTGAAGTTTCATATGCTAAAGTTGTTAGTAGTGGACCAGTTAATCATAAACCAGTTGAAGATGTTTTAAAACCTGATGATTCACTTTGGGGAGTACCAGTGGCAAATCAACAAACAATTCCATCAAAAAAAGTAATGTCATTAGAAGAATTAGAAGCTAATTTTACATCATCTAATGGAGGATTACAAGGTGGTCCAGGAATTGGAGGTGCACCACCGCCACCACAAATGGTTTATGGATATGCACCACCACCGCCAGGATTTAACTATTATCCTTCTATGGGTCCACCACAAGGATATCCACAATTTTACCCTGGTGCGCCAGGGGGGCAATTTATGGGCCAACCAGGTCACTTTGCTGCTGGTCCGCCGGGCCAAGTTCCAGGGCAATTTGGTCAGCCAATTCCTATGCCGATTCCTGTTCAGCAACAACAGCAACAACAGCAACAGCAGCCACAACAGCAGCCACAACAGCAGCCACAGCAAATACAGCAACCAGTGCAGGCACAACAGCCAGTTCCTGTTCAGCAAGTCCCAGTTCCGCAAGGAAATACTGAGGAGTTGCCAGTAGAGACAATAGCCGAGCCAGTGGCTGGTGCAGAGGCGGGTGCGCAGACTGCACCATGGGCGCAGGATGGCGGCAAGATGGACCACAAGGAGCTGCTTGATTTACGTCAATTTCCAAAGCTTGGAAGTCCTACTCCGACTGTTGGTACTATCAAGACTGCTGGAAGACCAGGTGGGCCAATTCTTGCAGTTCGTGAGAGACCAGTACAACCAGTGGAGGAATCTTATAATGATGTCCCAGCAGAGCCTTTAACTCCTGAACAGCAGGCTAAACTTGCTATTAAGAACCAAAAACTTGAACGTATTATTAGATTTTCTAATTTAATGACACCAAGAGACCGTGATTTTGTTACTCGGTTCCAAATTAGTCAAATTGTTACTGATGATCCGTACAATGAGGACTTTTATTTCCAAATTTTCAAGGCTATTCGTTCTAATTTCCATGATGATGGTTCTTTAAATCTGATTGCTCAGTACTACCTTGAGCATTCTGGACACAGACTTGGTGGTAAGTACAAGAGAGCTGATGTTGCGTTGCAGCGTATGCAACAACAGGTTAGTAAAGCCGTTACAGTTGCTAAAGAGCGTCCAAAGAACCAACAATATCTGAAGGAGGGTTCTTTAGGTAAGATTAGTATTGCTAGTGGTAAAACTCCTAGAAAACAACTTGAAATTTTCAAGAAAGAAATTAAAGCTAACGCAGAAAATGCAACAATTGCTGTTAGAGATCAAACTGCTGAATTAAGTAAGAAAGTTGTTTTACTTTGTTTAGAAAGAACTTATGAACAAGTTCTTAAACTTGAAGCTCGTGAAAAGAATGGAGAGTCTATTGATGCTACTGAACTTTGGGATTCATTATATATTGAGAAAGAATCAGTCGGTAGTCAAAAGGAGAATATTTTTATTTTATATTTGAATTATGAAAAGGGATTAAAATTATTTTCTCGGATTTTGAGATATTTAAATAAAGAACAAAAATTAAAGTTAGTTGAGAATATGTTTAAGAAATTATCACTATTAAAATTACTCAAACAATCGTCGTATAACGTCTACTATGGACTTGATGACAAGGCTAAAGCATCAGTTGACAAGCAAGCTGAGTTATTCTCCAACTTGGTGTTGAAGCTCGTTATTGCCTACATATCTAACGACTTGAAATTTGATGAGATTGTTAAGTTGATTATTGTTATGATCAATTATACTGACCTGACTGTATTATTGCAGAATAAGATTGGACTCACCTTGGTAACTATCTTAGTATCAAAGATTGAATTAATTAAGCAAGATATTAATATTATGAGCAGTGACTTAATAATTTGGGGTAATGTTTATGATAAATTATTTAATAGTTTAATTACTAAATTAGATCAAGTATTCCCAGCTACACTTTATACTGATTCAAAGGTACTGTGGACTGCTCAAGGTGTTCCATTTGATGATTCATATATCTGGCATTTCTTAGCTTCTTTAGCTTTAGCTGGTAAATTACAACATCAAAGAATTATTGTTGATGAAGTCCGTGAAAAGGTATTTGAATGTGTCGCATTCGCTAAACAGCTAGCAGGCACTGAAGAAGCAGCAAAGAAATTGGCTAATTTGAACTTGTTCTTGAACGTTATGGGCTTAAATGCTTCTGCCTCAGGTGATATCACCGAGCTTAAATAAATAAACGCACATTTGTCGGCGGAAAGCGTAGTGGAGGCCGCGGTCGCGACCCGTAGTCTTATATATCTTGATCTTCCGAGCCGGGTAACCCGGCTCCGAGGTGAGTCACTTAAATTTTCCAGGTCCGATGAGGCGACGGTACGAGAGGATGAGTGTATTGCCATTGTACAGCAGCGCCTCACTGGCGGTTGCTGGTGTGAGCGTTTTAGGTTGCGTTGGGTTTGTTTACGAGAGTGGCGTTGACTATGGGCGCGTTGTTGCTTCTGTGAGTCCGTTAGAGGTCGTGGTTGACGGGACCAACGGTATGGATGCCGCGGCGGCTGTAACGGTACTCAATAGTGGCGTTAGTAAAGTTATTTCAAAAAGTGGTAGCGAGTGGGGATTACCTGAGGGACGGGTTATCAGTGAATGGGAGGGGAAAGTCGTTGATGGTGATAAGATGACCGTTGATGACGAAGCCGAGTATGTAATTGGACGGCTCGTTACTGACCGCGCTGACGGGTTATATACCACTTATGTTAGTGATGAGTCTGGTCATGGTCTTGGTATTGCCTACAGTTCGAAGGAGTCGATTAAGGAGGCCGTGAAACGTCGTGCTGGAGTGTACCAATCGCGCAAACGCGGTCTCTGGATCAAGGGCGAGAGTTCTGGCAACACCCAGAAGCTTTTAAAGATTGGATTTGACTGTGACAGTGATGTGCTTCAATTTGTTGTTGCACAGACAGGTGCTGGATTCTGTCACTTAAACACAGATAGCTGTTTTGGTGACTTTAAAGGCGTAGCCAAGCTTGAGCAGGTATTAAAACTGAGATTGAGCGATGCCGAAGAAGGTTCTTACACCAAACGGTTATTTAATGATAGTAGCTTGTTGGGTGCAAAGATTAAGGAAGAAGCTGATGAGCTTGTTGAGGCCACAGAGCTGAAGGATGTCGCCTGGGAGGCCGCGGACTTGGTATACTTTGCCATGGTTAAGTGCGTACAATCAGGAGTCTCTTGGGCTGACGTCGAGCGTAACTTAGATATGAAACACTTGAAGGTCAGCAGACGCAAGGGCGATGCTAAGCCTGGATACATTGCCAAATCGGCCGAGAAGCCAGCTGAGAAGCCAGCTGAGAAGCCAGCTGCCAAAGTTGCTGCTCCTGCTGCTTCCGCTGTGTCTGACAAGGTCCATCTCAAGGTATTTGACGTTGCCAGTGGTGACGTATCTGAGGTTTTAAAACGTCCTGTGCAAAGTACTGCTTCTATTGGTAAATTGGTTACTCCTATTATTGAGAATGTGATTGCAAATGGTGATAAAGCTTTAATTGAGTTAACTGAAAAGTTTGATAAAGTTAAACTTAGCAGTCCTGTTATTAAAGCACCATTTGATCCAAAGCTGTACGCTTTACCTGATAATATTAGAGAAGCTTTAGACTTATCAATTGCAAATGTTGAGAAATTTCATGCTGCACAACTTCAAAAAGAGACTTTAGAAGTTGAAACTTCACCTGGAGTTATTTGTAGTAGATTTTCAAGACCTATTGAACGTGTTGGTTTATATATTCCTGGTGGAACTGCTATTTTACCATCAACTGCTATTATGTTAGGTGTTCCAGCTAAAGTAGCAGGATGTAAGGATATTATATTTGCCCTGCCTCCAGGATCCAATGGTACAGTAACTCCAGAGGTTGTATATGTTGCTCATAAAGTTGGAGCAAAAGCTATTGTATTAGCAGGTGGAGCTCAAGCTGTAGCTGCTATGGCTTATGGTACTCAAACTATTCCAAAATGTGATAAAATCTTTGGTCCAGGTAATCAATTTGTTACAGCTGCTAAAATGCATATTCAAAATGATACTAATGCACTTTGTTCTATTGATATGCCAGCAGGACCAAGTGAAGTTTTAGTTATTGCAGACTCTACATCAGACCCAGACTTTGTTGCCGCTGATTTACTTTCACAAGCTGAACATGGAGTTGATTCTCAAGTTATTCTTATCGCTATTAATCTCTCTGATAAAGAGATTGATGCCGTACAGGAAGCTGTGGACGCGCAAACTAGAAAGCTCGAGAGAGAGCCTATTATCCGCAAGTGTATTGAGCACAGTGTTATCCTTAAAGTAACATCAGTCGAGGACGCGTTCAAATACTCTAATTTATACGCTCCAGAGCACTTAATCTTGCACATTGCTAACGCCCCAGACTACGTGCCGTTGGTGGACCACGCAGGCTCAGTGTTTGTTGGCCCACTCACCCCAGAATCTTGCGGTGACTACTCATCCGGTACCAACCACACACTCCCAACATACGGTTACGCAAGAATGTACTCAGGTGTCAACACCAGCACGTTCCTCAAGTTTATCACCGCCCAGGAGATCTCCAAGCAAGGTCTCTCCAACATCGGTCCAGCCGTCATGGCCGTGGCCACCGTCGAGGGACTCGGCGCCCACTGCAACGCCGTCAAGATCAGAATGGAGAAGTTAGGACTCAAATAATAAAGTATATACAGCTAGTCGTCTGCCCGTAGCCCAACGCCCGTAATCGTCGGTCTGTAGCCGTCGTTCCGTAGCCCAGTCCTCTTTGGTCCTGTTGCATGCGCCACGCCTGCGCCACCGCGGTGCGCCACTGGAGGAGAAAAAAGCGCGGTGGGTAGGCTGCTGGGCTGGCGGCCATGGCTATCTGGGACTTGTTCAGACGAGAAGGTACCATTCAATTGGGCGATGAGCCTGTTTTACCTGTTACTGAGCCTGTTATTGTTGGGGGTGAAACTGGATCTGGGGGGTTTTTAAGACGTTTTAGGTTATCTGATGGAGGTATTAGTCGTGGTAATAATGATATTGATTCTAGCGCCACTGGAGGTATAAATGGACTTAGTAAATCTGATAGATTAGTTGTTTTTTTTATATTCCTAATTGGGAGTATTATTTGTTATTTAATTTGTATTTTTATGTTTCCAATTTTATGGATTAAACCAAGAAAGCTTGTATCATTATGGTCGCTTGGTTCATTATTCTTTATTATTGGTTTCATATTTTTACAAGGATTTAAGGCATCTCTTGGACCAGATAGATGGGCGCTAAAACTATTCTTACTCACTACAACAATTGGAACAGTCTATGTGTCAATTTGGATAAGAATCACATTGTTATCGCTCTTGTTCGCGGTGCTACAAATGGTGGCGCAGGTATACTACGCTGCCAGCTACTTCCCCTTCGGTACCAACGCCCTAGGATGGGGTCTGCGCGTCGCCGCGGCCCAGGCCCAGGCCTGGGTGTACTCGTAAGGCGGGCAGAGAGTGCAGCCGGCGCT
>JAJLYT010000102.1:6986-23363 GCA_030571755.1 Saccharomycopsis olivae (nom. inval.) | reverse complement strand
AAGACCCGTAGGAATATACAAGTAGCCAGGGTACTGCTGAATTTCCCAAAACTATCAGGAAAAAATACTGCATTTAAAGTAATTAAACAAGAATAATATGGCGGAATATTATTTTTTCTGTGCCAGTAGCAGCATATGGTACGATATTTACATAAAGTGGCCACTCAACCCACTCACACTCGCGAGGTGCACACTCACAGCAGCTGCATTAATGCGAATTAGTTAGAGAGGCGGACGGCTAGCACCCACACGGGTGTAATACCCCCTGTCTATTGTTCCGGGTAGCGTCTGCAAATTTTCAGGAAAAAAAATGTAAGGAGCGATGAGGACGGATTAGCATAGTATATATAGACAGTATGGCTGACGACGAGTACGTTGAGGAAGCAGTTAAGATGGAAGTTGATCATGAGGAAGAAGAGGAAGCTTTAGATGAACAAGATCTTGAAAAGATTAAGATACTTCCAGGTTCATCAGAGGATGGAACAGCTGCTTCATTTCAGATAATAGATGAGGATCATACATTAGGTAATGCTCTTAAACTGATTATTATAAAAAATCCTGAAGTTGAATTTTGTGGTTATTCTATACCTCATCCATCTGAGACTAAACTTCATTTAAGAATTCAAACTTATGGTAAAATAACTGCTGTTGAAGCACTTCATCAAGGTTTAGATGATTTAGCCAATTTATGTAATATTGTTGAAGAGAAATTTTCACAAGCAGTATCACTAGGTAATTATAAGACAACTGTTGCATAATTCCAATCATTTTCTAGTTTTCATTTTGTACCAATATGTCATAAATAATACAATACACAACATAGATCTATGCTATTATACTCTAGACAGGGCTTCTAGTATAGATATAATTTTCCAGCGTAGCTATATTTGTGGATCTGATAGGATGAGCGCTAGTGCGGGGCCAACGTTGAGTGAGATTTTAGAGAGGGAGGATGTTGATTTTGGAGAGGGTGATGATTTGAACGAGCGTTTAGATGTGCGTCCAGGTGGCGATGATGATGATGATGATAGTGGCGAAGCCGTGGGTGCGGAGTTTTGTGTGGAGTGTACTGATATGCCTAGTCGGATACACTGTATTAATTGCGATGACAATTTTTGTGATGTTTGTTTTAAGTTGATACATAACTCTGGAAAGCGGGCAAAGCATGCTACTGAGGCTATTGGAGATGCGGATAATGAGGCTGGAGAGGCAGCTGGCGACGAAGAGATCAAGGACGTTACTGAGGAGCCTGAGGTCCAGTATACCGCCGAGGAGCAAGAGACGTTACTAGACAAGAATATCAAGGAACAGTCATCTGAAGAAATCAATCAGTACATTATGTCTGAGATCAAGAAACAATCTAAATATATTCCTTTAAGACTTACTGCTGAGGAAAGACAATTATTCAAACTATTAGATTCTGCATTAAATGTTTCTGATTATACCAATAAGATTGATATATTCTCATACTCTTCAAAATCTAAAAGAATTGTTGGTCAACTTAAAGAAATTTGTTCTATATTACTTGGACTTGTTGTATCAAAGAATATGAAAATTGGATCAGAATTAATTGTTAATAAGAATTTTAAAGATAATGAAAAATGGTTTCAAAATATTTTTGAAATTGGAAGAAGATATAAAATTATTAATCCTAATAGATTTGACAATTTTGGTAAATTAATTTATATGATTATGGACTCAAGACTTCCGGAGATCAAATCTCATATGGAATTTGATTTATATAAACCAATTAAAACTATTGAGAGCTATTTGTTGTCGCGACCAGACGATGATGGACGCGCACTCGGGATCTTTGATGATGAGCTCATTATACATGCGACCGCTGAGATCATCTCTAGAGGGAAACCTCGTTCGCAGATCAACCGTGCTATTAAGGTAAAGGAACTTTCTATTGAGAAATTAGCCAAAAAGTACAGCTCAGCGAATGGGTTCTCGAAGGAGGAGATCAGACAGGTTTTGTACAGTGTAGGTGATTTCAACTCCTACATTAATGCTAATCGGTCCTCTATAAAGAGACTCATAAAGAGATTAGAGTTTTTCAAGGACAAAAACGGCGACCCTAAATACTCTCTTGGTATCAGAGTGGGCGTGGACGGTGCCCGGCTTACGCACAAGCACCAGCAGCAGTTCGATTACGTGCACCAGTCGTTAACATTATGGTCAGATATAATGAAAGACATGATTCATTTATGGTCATTGGCTGACGATGATTTATTGAGTGATTCATCTAATTACAAACTCATGGAGACTGGTCAAGGTTTGAACCGGGTTAAGACATGCCCTAAACTTTACCGTCAAATGTTCAACATTGTTGAAAATGTTAAACGCAAGTCAGGCTATTGGATTGGTTCTTCGTATATTCATTTAGGTGATTCAACAGTTCCTAATGCTCTTTTCTTCTTGGATAAATACTTACAGGTTCCAAAGATTTTAAATCCAATAGATAGTTGTCTAAACCAAATTGAAGATGATTTCCCAAAAGATCAATTCTTGACTGAAACCATTCAAGTACAGTTCGAATCAGTGGATAATCTTTTAAAGAATATCTCGGCACATTTCTTTACTAAAGCTTTCAATGGAAGCGGCGCGAATGATTTCTTCTCAGCTGGTTCTTGCGTAGACGGCAGATTAACTAGTACATGGGAATGGGCTAACGATGTTCACAAGTATGAATATTTCAAATTCTTTTTATTATCTGGTTTTACTGGATTTAATGGTTAGGTCCGTTAGCTCGTAATAGATAAGATTAGATTAGCTTACATGTCAAACATTATTCGGAAACCGCAAACTAAAGAGATTCCACCCCCCGAAGTAAAATTAGACTTATTCATTAACACTCAACTGTAAGTTAAAAGGAATTAATCAAAAATCAAGAAAAACTTTATATTTACGGAACATTTACCGATGCTATTTCGCAGTTCGCCTTTTTGATTAGAAGGGGGGTGTTTTTCAATTAAGTTTTGATTGTAATCGGCACATTGTCCCAAATTGGTCTATATACATAGATATTGATTAAATGCATTACACCAAAAAAGATCTACAACGCTATGCAATTAAATTTCTGTGACAAATGCCTTTATGGCGTCTATATAGTTAATTATATATCTCTGTAAGCGGTTAAATATAGTATTCTGAGTACTCTGTGTATATGAAGATTTATCTGCTTGTTTATTGTTTATTTATTTATTTATTTATTTATTTATTTGACACTGAGAAGAGCAGCGACCTCAAATTATGTTTTTTGATAGTTAATGTACTAGACATAAAAAATAAATTCCATAAACTTAGGTTCCTGAATAGACGGAATCTCTGCAAGCAAGATAGATCTAAGACATTGTAATTCCCGAGTCCCACCTTAAAAACTTTTTATTACAGATACACCACCTGAGAATTATGCTTTCAATATAATTAGTGAGTGTATTATATTTATTTGTTGTTTCACTAATTTTTGAGACATATTATATTAATATTTAAGGTTTTGTACGCATCTATTTACGACCAACCTATTTACGGACTTGGCGATCTTTTCACCCCTCTACAGGAGTTCCTCAATAGTAAATCTCTATATAGAGTTATCATCTCATTTAATCGCTCGCTCTAAACTTCTTTTACTAACCCGTCAAATTCTTCAATTTTAATTACTTGTTTAATATATTATACAAATACAGTAATATATTAAATTTTGAAAGGAGCTGTAAAATAAGCAAGATGCACATACATATCTAAATACAACAAATACGCATACACATAAACAAATAAACGCACGAAATCTATGAGCCGTAAGATACTTTGGACTCTGCCCCAGTCTATAGTCTGGTCTCAGATCTAACGTGTCAGATCTTCAAGAAAGAAAAAAAAAACTGTAATGCGTATCGTGGCCTATACCGTGAATACAGGTGCATGCCCGTAAACTAATGCATTATGCCACATTACTTTGGGCTAGCATTAGCTCATTGGCTTATTAGCCATTTCTCTGGTATCTGTCCCTTTGAAAATAAATACAAATATGGTCGTTAAGGAAGACAAATATCTCGCTAAATAGTAAATTCGAAATTTCAGTATGTTTAGATCCTTTCAAATTATAGTAACAATTTACAGCATTTTGGAAGATACGACAACTAACCTGACACCAAAAACTACCAAAATATGCGTAATAATGTTTTAAAACAACGACTAGATGCAGTTACCGTCTTTGGACCTCGCATTGGCATTGCTAGAACGTTTACAGTATCTAATAAAATGCCATGCACACCCTGCGACCCTAGTACGGAACGAACCAGTAAAACTTACCAGAAATCACGCCACTTGAGGTCCAAGTCTGAGCACCGCAAGACCGCAAGACCGCAAGTCATACAAATGCCACGGTACAGCCTTCTCATGCTCTTCCTCCGCTGTAGCATTCCCAGTTGCCATTCCCTCTGGGCCTCTCCAGCTTAAGCCGTTCCAGCAGCCTCGCATGGCGGATTGCGAGCCCGCGCGCAGTCTGTGAACGAAATGGAGTAGTGGGACGGGGGAGGAGAGGAGACGAGCGCAGCGGCGACGATAGAGTGAGAACGATGACGGAAGTGCAGAACGTGAGCGTCGGTAACGAGCTTAAGGTAAGTTGCGGTAATGTAATTGGGGCGCGAGCAAGCGGCTACCGAGTGTTTTGCGAGCAAGGGCTAACTGAGGCAGGACGGGTTCAAGCGGACCAATACTTGGCTTCTGAATAATCTTGAGTGGCTCAAGGATATTGAGTACTATTATAAGCAGAGGGCAATAATTGAGAAGGAGTACGCTAGCAAGCTTCAAGCTTTATGCTCTGAGTCGTTCAGACGCAAGGCAAAGATAACTACTACTGTCAGTGTAGGGGACGAGCCAACTGTCACACCTGGTTCGCTTGAGAACTCTACATTGACGGCGTGGAATGAGGTATTGAATAAGAATGAGCTTGTGGCTAAGGAGCGTATGAAGCTTGCCAATGATATTGATGGGAAAGTGGCCAACAAGATTGGAAACTTTATGAGAGTTGCGGAGACTTTACAAAAGAAGTATGCTGATCTTAATTCTTTAGTATTAAAGGAGAAAGATACTTCAGAATCTGCTCTTAAGAAGGCTAAACTGGATTATGATTCATCTTGTCAATCAATGGAACATGTTAGAGCTAAAACTGAAAAATCTCTGCGAGATAAATTACAAAGAAAGCTTAATGAAAAAGAAGTTGCAATGAATATTAGTAAAAATGCTTATTTGATTAAAATTAATCAAACAAATAGATTAAAAGATAAATATTATTATCAAGATTTACCTGAAGTATTAGATGGACTTCAAGATATTAATGAATTTAAGACTATAGAGTTGAATAAATTATGGAAAGTTGGAATATCGTTAGACCAAGAATGTAATAAGGGAATAAATGATCTTCTTACATCATCAATTTCTGTTATTAATGATAATAAGTACCAGCTTGATACCATTATGTTTATTCAACACAATTTATCCAAATGGAATGATCCACCTGATAACTATTATGAGCCTTCGCCGATCTGGCACGATGACGACCAGTTGATCTCCAAGCCGGATGAGCTCCAGGACTTGAAGCTCAGACTAGACAAGGCTAACAGCGTGTTTGTGGACCATGACAAGAAGTGTGAGAACTTACAAGTCAAGATTGGTGAGAACTCGAAGAACAAAGCTTTGATGAAGCAGAACGACAATGTGGATACCAAAAACAAGCGAACCTTTTCCTACTATGTTGATGAGAATATCACCTGTTTGAAGAGTTTTGTTGTTAATGACAATATAAAGGTATGCGCGGAGGTCGAGCTTGAGTATATCCAGAGCCATGTTGGTGACAAGGATTTAGCGATTACCGGGCCACGGCAGGAGAAGAAGAAGGGACATTTCGGGTTCTTGAAGAAGAGCAGCTCGCAGCGGACGGCCAGTGGTGCATCAAATGGTGGAGGTGATACCGCGAGTGTTCATACGGGACATAGCAGTATTGAGACAGGACGTTCCAAGACTGAGCTGAACGGGCTAAAGTCGCTCACGTCGCGGTTCACGCAGGTAGGACTTGGCTCGGGTGGATCTTCTGGTACCAAAACAGTAATGGTAGATGAAGGAACAGCGCTTTATGCGTACCAAGGTTCTGCGGATGACGAAATATCAATGTCAGCTGGTGAGAAGTTCGAAGTGACGGAGGTGGACGATGGTTCAGGCTGGACTAAGATTAAGAGTGCCAATGGGCAACAGGGCTTAGTTCCAACCAGCTACATACAGATTAGTAAGGTAGAGAAATCTGTGCCTATTAGCGGCTCTGGTAGATCGGCAGAACCACCAAAAGTGGCACCACGAAGAGGAGGTAAGAAAATACCGAAGGCTAAGGTATTGTTTGACTATCAAGCAGACGGTGAAGATGAGCTATCAATAACTGCTGGACAAACTGTATCAATAATTCAGCAGGATGACGGCTCAGGCTGGACCATGGGCGAGTTGAACGGCGCCAGCGGCTTGTTCCCAACATCCTTTGTACAGTTGGTGTAACAGGCCGTGGTAGCCAGCACCGCCAGCGACGGCACAGAACCGCCGCAGCACCGCCGCAGCGGCACCGCAGCGCTGGCTCATCCATAGCACCATCCATAGCACCATACAACCGCGACTGTATTCACTATTTACCAGTAGCTGCGCGTATGCAGAGTCCCGCATCCCTGGCCAGCATTTGTAGCCCTGCGCTGTTTTCGTAGGGAATGAGAGGTTGGGCGAATTGGACAAATCACTAACTTAAAAAAAAAAAAAAAATTACAAAGGTACGTAGGTATCCACCAGTGTTTTTGACGGCATATCTTAGAACCGAGTGCGAGTGACTTTTCCTCCACGGAAACTTTTAAACTAAAAGCACTATAGAATCGTAATTGAGGTTCTTTCATTCACTAAATTAAGGTAATCTTATTATTTTTAGGTTTAAAAATAAAAAAATAAAATAGAAAAAAAAAGAGGAATACGTCCGCTCATTAGAAATAAGGTACGGGTCTAAAAAGTTTCAAGAAGTTCTACTTTCCAGACCATACAAGGAAGAAAAATATAAAAATAAATAGTTAAAGCAAATACAGGCTAAATCTGGGCTATTTTATATTTCTTTTTTTTTTTCTTTTTTTAAAGAGAAGATTACTATCAGACACGCTTAGAATTTTATATATTCTACTGATAAATAGCATACTGTTGCCTAATTGGACATTGGCGATAAGTGACACATATTAATAGAATTTCAACACACAGCACACATACACATAATCTAATTATATATAGATATACGCAAAAATGGGAGGTTCTATATCGAAAATGATGAATAAAATGTTTGGTAATAGGGAGATGAGAATTCTTATGTTAGGTTTAGATTCTGCTGGTAAGACAACAATTTTATATAAGTTAAAATTGAATAAAGGTATAACAACTGTTCCAACTGTTGGATTTAATGTTGAAACTGTTACTTATAAGAATATTAAATTTAATGTATGGGATGTTGGTGGACAAGATAGAATTAGACCATTATGGAGACATTATTTCAGTGGAACTGATGCTTTAATTTTTGTTATTGATAGTGCTGATATTGATCGTATAGCTGAAGCTAAGAAAGAAATGTATAAAATTATTACTGATAAAGAAATGAGAGATGCTTTATTATTAGTTTTTGCTAATAAAAAAGATTTACCAAATGCTTTAAAACCTCAAGAAATTACTAGAAGATTAGAATTAGAAAATTTAAAAGATCATATTTGGTGTGTTGTTGCAAGTAATGCTCTTACTGGTCAAGGTTTAATTGAAGGTTTATCATGGATTTCAAATAATTCAAAAGATACTAGTAACTAATCACTGAAAATTTAATTACCAATGTCATACTAGATTGTATTTTTTTTTCTTTGTCTTTTGTCTTTTATCTTTTAATCTGTCTACATTTATAAACACCTTCAATGCCTTTTGTCTCTTTTTATAATAATACCACCACCAACCCTTCTTCTTCTTCCTTTGTCTTTGAGATTTTATAGTTTCTTTTTTTATTATTATTATTATTTATTTATTTTTATTATTATTATTATTATTTCCCCTTTAATTCGTTAAATCCTTGGACAAGCCGTTGGACTCCAGTTTTAGTTCTCCACATCTGGCTGAGTCGCGCCGCTGCCCTGTGTTTCTACAATTTTCCTAATCCTTTTATATCTTTTATTTTTTTAACTCTCCTTACTTTTTTTTTATAATACTAGTTTGTTAGCTATGTTGGTTCTTCTTCTTCTTTTTGATACATCTCTGCTGTTGATCTAGACTTACTGCTCTAATTAAAACAACTCGTTTCACAGAACACCCCAGACGTAGCGGCCCCACCGGCCCAGACTCGCACCGTCGCTCTGCCACCAGCTGAAGCAGCTCGTCTGCTAGCACAACCCAGACTGGAGGCCCTAGTCCACGACTCATTGCAAACCTCACCGCGCTGGTCCTACAACCAGGCGCTGACTGGTTCAATGTGCGCGCGCTGCACTACGGTAGTTCAAACATGAGAAGGATTTATTAAGTTGTTATTTTGGTACATTAAGATAACATTTAGTAGTCTCCTGGGATTTCGAAAACAACTTGTTTACCAGTTAACTTGTTGTAAACAGATTGGAAAGAGTCTAATTTGTAGTCAACATTAGAAGAGTCCTTAGAGTCCAATAATACTTTCTGGACCTTGTTACCACCAACTAAGAATCTAACTCTCTTACCAACAATTTCAGTTGGGAAAACTAAGTCTTCTAAAATCTTTTCGTGAACAGCAGTTAAAGTTCTAGATCTTGGTCTCTTTTGAGTTTGTCTAGAAGTTCTACCTGGCTTTGGTAAAATTCTTCTTTCAGCTAAGAACACAACGTGTCTGTCTGGGAATTTTTTCTCTAATTCTCTGGTCAATCTGATTTGAACCTTGTGGTAGGCACTCAAAGATGGAACTGGAACAAAGATAACGATGGCTTTCTTACCTCCGGAAACATCAATCTAAAATTATGTTAGTAAAATATCCTATAATTCACATAAACAACTTAAAAGAATAATCGGAAACAAATACAGAGCTCAATAAATTCACTACCAGACTCTCTCGACTAGCGCCCCAATAGACGCCCCACTTGTTCGTTCGCTGGTACACGTCGAGAAGTCTCATCCTCCTAAGTGTCCTTAAATCATTCGTTCGGTTCCCTTAATTCTCATAAAATTCGATCCTCAATATATATTAAAATAGCCTCACAGCTATAAGCTTCTGATCAATGCTCCCTTGTTTCCTAATATCCTCTTATTCATTCATTTAACTTTAAAAACTTACCTCTTTGATAGACTTGAATTGTAAAGATCTTAAGTCAGCCTTCAATTCTGGAGTATGGGCTTCCAAGTCAACGAAAGCTTGAGCAACTTGTAACTCAAGTTCGGATGGAGAAGAGTTCAAAATCTTAGCGTTAGCTGACATATTGTTAATATCCACAGGTACTGGCTAGAATATCAGATTATCACAAAATTTACCCAGTATGAAAAAAAAAATCACAATCACCAAGTCGCGGTGTCCTGATGTCCCGAAAAACCGCTAGGGCTTTAATGAGTGCACGTGATGCACCACAGGGCTATCTACTCGTCTTTTCGGGAGTGCGCTTAGGGTGCAGGCAGATGAGGTTAGCAGATGAGCGGGGGCAGTAGTATTATTACGGGAGGATAGATAGACAGTTGGGGGTTAGAGTTACTGTATTAATAAGATATATGATTACAAGGTAGTAAAGTCACCATTACTTTCGCCGAAATATGCTTTATTAGCGATATTGTCAACGAATAGACCAGTTTCAACTACTCCGACAAGACTCTTAATTTGGTTATGTAATTGTTGAGGATCTTTAATATCACCAAAATCAGCATCAATTAAGAAGTTATTATTATCAGTAACAACAGGTCCAGCTTTAGCTGGACCTCCTTGTCTAACAATTACTTTAGTAGCACCTAATTTAGTCAAATCCTTAACAACTCTAGCGTATGCAATAGGGACGACTTCAATTGGAACACCCTTTCTCCAAGCAACTCCCAAGTAGTTTGGAGATCTTTTTCTAAAATCAGCAACAACAATAAATTTCTTTGCACTACTGGCAACAAGTTTTTCTTGAAATAAACAGGCTCCTCCACCTTTAATTAAGTTTAATTGAGTATCAACTTCATCAGCTCCATCAAATGCAATATCAATTTCTGGAAATTGTTCAATTTTACCTAAAGTCATTCCATTATCAATAATTAATTGTTGTGATTGGAAACCAGTTGGAATGCAAATAAAATTAGATTTATTTGATAATTGTCCAATACGCTCGGCAGCATAAACCACAGTAGAACCTGAACCAATTCCAACAACAACTTGTCCAGTTGCATCATGTGGGAAATTCTCATCAACAGCTGTATAAGCTGCCACTCTCTTAGCTGACTCTAAAGGATCAGCTAATGGTGGTAAATCTGTAACTTTCTTTAAATGACTAGTCATCTTATAATTAGTGTTGCTGATTGCTCGTATCTGTCTTGATATATTATTTGGCTTCTTTAATAATAACCCAAATCTTTGCATAAAATTATCCTAAAATAGAATAATCACTCCAACAGTTCCTGCACAAAACAAATAACGATTCCTCAATTTCTGGGGTAAATGGCCTAGTCATCTCCCCCGTTCTGCAAAATCTACCACCCACCCGGCCTACCTCCACCACAGGTTGCGAGCACTGTACGGCTTCTCCAGAGGCTGTACTTCGAGGTCAGGCTAATGGGCAGCTCTAGTTCTCGATTGGCCGCTGGCGGGGGTGGTTCCGCCGACAAATTTGGCGTAGTTTTCTTTAGTTCCTAAACTTGTAACTGAGCTGCAACCAATCGACTCTGTTGAGTTTGTAGATAGTCCAGTCAATCCCGAGAATTTAGAGAAATCTGAGCTTGAGGAATTGACAGAGAGAGCATCCGATTGATTAGGTGACTTATCAAGACTTTCAATACTATTGTTGTTATCAGTGTATCTAGATGATGAACTAATATAAGACTTGGCTTCCGTCTTTTCGCTAATAGTTCTTGAAAGGTCGACAGGAGCATCGACCAGTCCAGCAGTATCTTGTGTGGTAGGTCTATTAGTTTGTTGTTCCATTTTAGGACTAGAGCTATCTTTAGGACTATGTTTAGGAACCAGTTTGGGTCCTGATTTTAACTTAGATTCTGGAGTGCCCGCAACTGATGCAGTTATAGCGGAAACTGGTGTTGTAGAAGGACTAATAATCTTAGGCATTGGTGAATGTGACTCAGAAAATGGAGATCTTAAAAAACCACTGTTTGACTGCTCTGTTTTTACTGATCCACTTTCATATCCGTGCATTACGGCATCCAAATCAACATTAGGATTATTATATCTCGGTGATGGCGTTCTCATTGGACGAGCGGCAATCGGTACTCTTAAAGGTGGAGGCGAAGCCCTGTACATGCCATTGTTAAAAGGTTGGTGACGAATCATTGGTGGATTCATTCCATTAACATGATATGGTCGAGGTGGTGGAGGCATGCTGAACTGCTGGTTTGTCGCCGGTGATGGGGGTGACAGTTTATTAATTTGCTTGGGTGTCTCATTCTTGGCTTCAATGAGCTCTTTAAGAAGACGCAATTCATCCTTTGTAACATTCAACCCCTTCTCAGATTTACCCTTTTTAGGAGTCTTGCCAACGTCTTGTAAAACAGCAGTAAACATGTGCTTTGGGGGCTTCTTCTTCATCTGATGAGTCTTAATAGGTGATTTTGTTTTGAATTCAATCGGAGCCTTAGCTTTTTCGGAGTGTGAGTGTGAGTGTGTGCGCGTCTCTGTGGGCTGTTGTGAAGGGTCTTGGTTGACAATCACGAAGGCCCTAACAAGAACATAACATAAACCCCCGAGGACCAGCCAGAAGGCAATATGCTTGAATGTTTGCATGGAAAACAATGCAAGAATTATTAAATATTGGAAAATTATGGGCTGGAGGGTAAAAAAGACGGATGCTGTGAATATTCCAGCAAGGAAACTCTGGGCATGGATTTGCGTCTCAAAGTTAGTGTTTATATATCTTGATTTGGAGATAAGCGAAAATAGTCCAGGCAAACCTGGAAGTGAAATATTCACGCTGGAAAAGTCAAAGTCAGAGGCTGGGAACACGGAGGCCATGCCACTGGTAAAGTCATTGCTTCTCTTCATGAATTTGTCGTGAAAATACCCTGTTGTGAATGTAGTAGATACAGTGTTTGATCTATTGAGCAGCGATGTGTCCCGGTGATTGTTGAGTTTATTGCCAAATGGCGCAGGTGATAAAATATCATCAAGATCGTGGCTGATCTGACTCAACAGGTCAGAGTTTCTGCTAAAATCTGACACAAAGGAAACACTGTCTGAAATAGTATCGTTATTAAGATTTATACTGGTCTCACCACTCTTGCATCCATCTAGAAAACTAGAACGCGTAAAGTTACCAACGCTTGAATCAATACTGCCAGTATCACCCTCCATTAAATCAATAGTCTCTGCGTCGACGCTGTCCCCAATAGTAGCAGAATCATATCGTCCATCTCTTGAACCTATTGGTGATTTCAGAATATATTGCCCGGCTGAACCGACCACTATATCGCAACCTTCTTTGGTGATGCTCCGATGAGGTCCAGGGCTGCTGTAGGCAGCCCTGGCACTACCACTAGATCTCCTTGGTTGCCTCTTATCAGCTTCAGTAGCCCAGGCTAAAACTTTAGCAAATGTCATTTTTTTGTAACTTCTCTCTATTACCACAAAATTAAACCAAGAGGAAAAAAAAGGTTTATGCTAAAACTTAAATATATCCAAAATCATCATCGCCCGCACTGTCTTTGTACATACTCCGTTGCCGCTGTTTACCTTTCATCGCTAGACGATGGCCCGTTGCTACCCGGCTGTAACTGTCTACGAGCGGGCACCGTCGGAGTGGTTCAGCGGGGTAGGGATCCCATCGGTTTTGGGGCGGGTTAGTGTTTAGGATAGCACTTAGAGATTAAGCGACCCACATTGGCATCCTTTAAATATAGCAAAATTTTACTGTTTGTACTTTTTATAAAGTCTTACTTTTAATATAGTGATATAAAGTACGTTTAAGTACTTATTATTAATAGTGGTGGAGTTTAAATAGTATTAAAGAAAGGACGGTAAAAGAAAGGTGATAAAAAAATAACCGTTATTAAGGTAGGTTGCCATAGAAGACAATAAGTAATAACAAATTTTGTTTCTTTTTTAGGGTAATAAGTTGATATAGAACAAGCAAATTAAAGGACTTTTAATTTGTTAAACTTTTTATCTTTTATATTTAATTTTTCTTTTTTTTCTTCTTCTTCTTCTTCTTCTTCTTCTTCTTCTTCTTCTTCTTCTTCTTCTTCTTCTTCTTCTTTTTGTATTATTTTTGTTTTAAAGCATTACATTATGAGTTATGAAATAGGTAGTGTTATTTATAGTGCAGTAAAGCCTATATTTAAGATCTATTTAATTATTGCATCAGGTTATTTACTTGCTAAACTTAATGTGTTAACAGTTGAAGTTACAAGAAACTTATCAGATATGATTGTAATGCTAATATTGCCATGCTTAACATTTAATAAGATTGTTGGAAGTCTTTCAATTAGTGATTTAAAATCTATCGGAGTGATATGCCTCTCAGCTGTTATACTATATAGTTGTGGTGCTTTTTGCTCGCTATTAACTATAATTGCTACGCCTGTTCCACGTAAATGGCGAGGAGGCTGTTTCTCTGGTGGTATTTTCCCTAATATTTCAGATCTCCCCATTGCCTACATTCAGACGCTAGATACGGGGTTGGTGTTCAACGAAGCACAGGGAGATAAGGGGATAGCGTATGTCTGCATATTCTTAGCAACATTCTTGTTCTGTCAGTTTAATGTGGGTGGTTTTAGATTGATTGAGTACGATTTTAACGAGCACGTCAAGACAGACGAGGAGCTCGACCTCGAGCGCAACATCACGCTCGCCAGGGAGAATACTTTACAACAACAGCAAAAAGAAGGAAAAATCAGGAAACGCATTAATAGGTTCACGGCAAAACTACTGAAACGTAGCATTGGCCACGATGAGGAGGGAAGCACAGAGGATGTGAAGGAAGGCTCAGATGACCAGCAACAGGTCACCCCAGAGAAATCTGAAAATGAATTGAATGCGTTAAATAATGATCAAAAGATTGACGAAGGCGATACCCCTGATGATCCTTTGTCTGTGGTAACCAGTCTTTCTTCGTCGATGGCAGATGATTTACCCTCTAGAGATGGAAATAGTGAAAACTATATTAAGCATGTTGTCACTAGTGATATATCAAGACCTGAACATGGTAGTCAGAATACTGGAAATGAGTCACTTAGAAGAAGACTGCCAAAAGGAAATTTGTTACCAGTAACTAGTGCTATTACTCAACTTACTAATGATTCGGGATATACTGGTGATATTTCTTTGCAACATACTTTATCAAGAACTTTAGAACTCAGAACTCTCCCTTCTCAAAATATTCGGAATGTTATTAGTGAATATAGTAGAGTGCATAATGAACCTGTTTTAACAAAAATGGGAACTTTGACTAGAATTGCTACTACTCACTTGGGTGCGAATTCAAATACTGATATTCAAGAAGCAGGTTCATCTATACCATTTATTGAAAAGTATCATTTAAATTTTTTGGTTTTTGTTGTTCAAAACTTTCTTAGACCAGTATCAGTTGCTTTAATTATTTCATTAGTTATTGCTTTAATCCCTTGGATTAAAGCATTATTCGTTAAGACAAGTCTTGTTAAAAATATGCCAAATGCTCCTGATGAACTACCTCCTTTGAGTTTTATCCTCGATTATACATCTTATATTGGTCAAGCGTCAGTTCCTTTAGGACTTTTAATGTTGGGTACCACACTTTTTCGTTTGGACCTTTCAAATCTTAACAAACAATTTTTAGTTAGTTGTGTTACTCTAGTGGTCCTAAAACTTTGTGTTATGCCAATTATTGGTATTGGTTGGGCCACTAAATTAAAGCATTTGGGCTGGCTTGATGATTCTATGATATTTTTTGTTATTTGCATTACTTTTGCTCTTCCATCAGCTACAACACAATTTTATTTTACTGCTTCATATACTGATCCTGATGCTGATGATACAACACAAATGGACTGTCTTTCAGTATATCTTCTTATGCAATACTTGCTTCTTGCTATCAGCCTTCCATTCGTTGTAACATTTGTGGTGATGAAATGTATTTAACGGAACAGCCGGTACAATCGTCTCACCCTAATTTATTGTGCTTGCCCACAGATGCCTATCTCCTGCTCGTCGTGCTGTGCTTCGTGCAAAATTTATTTATTTTTTCCTGTGAGATAAGCAGCAGCAACAACAGCAGCAACAGCAGCAACAGCAACAGCAGCAGCAGCGACACCATCATCCCACCTCCAGCAGCAGCGTGTCTGGCCCAGCTTTGTTCACTTCTGAACATGCGAGCATACTAGCATGTAGGCTCTGACTTTGGGCCCAAACTATATACACTTTCATACGCAATAGGCTCGCTGCACAACAACACTGTGTGCTTAGCGTCTATTAAACATATACTAGTATTCACCACCTTTCGTAAGATTTCGTTTAATCACTAGGCTATTTCCTCTTTTTCTTATCTCTCTATATTGTATTTCCCGTAAAATTTCCCCTTCTAGTTACCTCAAAGTCTGCAGAACATGGATCTATGGTCAACAACGAAACTATTTACCTAGTAAGGATTCAAGGTTAATGATAATTCATGCATTATGCACTCTTCACTAGTTTCTCTCTACAATAAACCTTGTATATGTGCTCACTTTTACTCTGTTTTGTTCTTTTTTTTTTTCGGTTCACTTAATTACCAACATGGTTGACATAAATAAGCTCATTCCTAATATTGCAAATACACAACCTAATCATGCATGGAATTTACAGATTTCAGGTATACCCTGTAATCGGAGTACACATGCTCGCCAATTTTACTAGAGATAACATAATTTCATCTTTATAGTGTTCTGCAGGATAGTAATTTTACTTTTTGAGGGTCCAATTTATTAACTTCAAAGTATTTGGATCTATGTAAATGAGTGTTAATATGTATAACTTGTTGAGATGAAGGATTAACCCTTGTATCAGCAACACCCAGAGTGGTGGTAAGATCAATATGTTGATCATTAGTGAGGTTGTTCGACGGCATTACTAATAGTCTTGGGCAGCGCTTGCGGGTGGTTCTGGATTAAAGTTATATATATCCTATATATCTCTATGTATTCTTCCTTCCTTCCCTTCCACTATGAAGACCT
>JAJLYT010000101.1:0-23535 GCA_030571755.1 Saccharomycopsis olivae (nom. inval.) | reverse complement strand
GGAGGCACACCAGCAGCCCAAGGACGCGGCCTCCGGCCCGGCTGGGGCGGCGCCCCAGACCCCCTGGCAAGGGGGTTCCCCCCTTGAACCCCCAGTTGGACAGCTTACTACTCGCTGAAGCCGGAGGGAAGGACGCAGGTGTCCATGAACGGGTCGATGTTGGTGAGCAAGGCTACGAGCTCTGGTGGAAGCTCTGCTGCGAGCTCAGGTGGGAGCTCGACGTCGCCTGGTTCCATGTTTTCAGGCATTGGCGGGATCTCCTGCTGTGAGCAGATAGTGCTGAACTGTATCACTTTGTAGTCGCGACTGAAGTCGAACCCTGACTTGTCGGCGGTGTTGTCAATGCAGAGCCGCACAATGTAACGTCCTAACTGCTCGATGAAGTTGCTATCCAATTGTCTAATGTAGAACATTGGTCTCGAGAAGCAGCAGAGGTACGCATCAATGAGTACATGGAGATCATTCAAGCATTCATCATAAGTGTTAGGGTGCCACCGCGGTACACCATCCTCAACGAAACGGTAAATGTTATGAATAAACATTGTAAAAAATGCTGTAATAATCAAATGACTGCTCCAATAAACTACCTGCAGATCATACCTATAAATATTAAATGCCATAACAAGAATATTGGTAGCAGCAGATAAGAAACATTGTTCATATTTTAAAAACCTTTGTGAAAGACGTTGACGACAGCTCGAGTCTGAGAGATGTCTATAGCACATAACACTAGCTCTATGAGCTAATTTAAAAGTTTTTAATATAAAATAATAATATTTACCTTGTGATAAAATTAGAAATCCAATATCTGCTCTGATGACATCTGGAGCACGATCTTTCAGCATTTTATATACTTCTAACTGAAGGTCGCAATGTGGCTTTACTGTCTCTGGTAAACTATCTTCCCATTCCTGAAACTCTTGACCCAATTTATCCACTACATCAAGTGAGTCAATAAACAGAGGGAACTCATCGCTGTTAGCAACCAATTTAGTCAATATGCTATTACGATAAACATCCCTAGTGTACTTATCAACAATTTTAAGTAATGAAAAGTCCATAAAATTCACAAGTAAAGAAAATCCAGCAGAATCTTCTTTACTCCAGTTAGATAATGCTGCAAATACTTGGTTTCTCACTGACACTCCATCACCGTTCAGCTGTGAAATACTGCCCAAAGTATCAGCAACCTTTGGATCAACATTTCGTCCCACCATAGACTTACAAAAACCAGCATATTCTGCTATAGATACTTTGATATCATCCAATAATGGGATACTATTAATAGTGTGACAAATGTATCTATCAAGAATATAGCATTTAAACCAGATCAGACGGCCAGCGACTACGCCCTTATCCCTAAGACTGCGTATACTGCGACATAGTACGTCAAGAATGAGGTACGTACTTCTCAGAAAGATAGTCAGATGAAGATACACACAGAGGAGTACCATTCCAGCCACTGATGTTTCTGTTGGTTCGTTTTTTGATGATTTTCTGAAATAGTATAAGCAGCATCTGAAAGCAGTGCGCTCTATATCTGCAATAGTTTCCCTATTAGTACCAAATCTATCAGAATTAAGCCAACAGTGAGTGCAACTAATGCATATCACTGAACAAATTACTAACAATTCCAGATCATCAAAATTCTTGTAATCATCATTTATCACTGCATTACCTGGGAAGTTCCTATCAATACTGAAGTCATCGTAGACCTCGACACCGCTGTTTGAAGTCGCTAGGCCCGGCGGGGTTGGTAGTATTTCATCGAGTCTATCAACGATACCACTAGTGACTGCTGATTCACCAACGAGAAGAATTGTTCGTATATTCAGATTGATAAACCACTTGAGCGATAACTTGACAATACTCTGGTACAGAAATACCCGTGAGATATCGCAACTGGAGGCTCCCAAATCTCGTTTCAAACCTGAACTTATTCTAGAAACAAGTAAACCATGCAGATGAACTAACGGCATAATTGAGCTAAACCGTGGACCAGTTGCATAGCGAATCCAGCGAAGTGCTGCCGAAGAAAACATCGTCATTGAATCTGGAGACTCGACGAGGTCAAGAAATTCGTCAATTAATGCAACTCTGTCAACATGACTTCTACGACGTTTCCTTAAGACACCTTTCTTTGCTCCATGAATTTGATAAGGTGACGGTAAAACTCCTGGAGGTGGTCCAAGTGGTCTACTATTAGCATCCTCTGAAGAATCCATAGCAACAGCTGATGATACAGGCTCATCATAATCACTACCACTAGTAGAAGAATAACTCGCATTATCATCATCATTATTATTATGATTATCAGCAGAAAATCCAAGGCCAGTGAGCTCTTCATTGACCGTTTTAAAGGGCCCAATTCTATGATCAACCAACCGCCCTCCAAGCCCTCTTCCATCTCTATTACTACCTTCTTTAACACTACCGCGTCCTCCTGAAACCACCTCCAACAACATCTCTAGCTTACCCTCAATTCCAGCCATCCGCACCTCAAGATTACTAAGCCGCTGCAGCGTCTCCATCGGCTTCTTGGTCTTCTTGTACGCCCGTCTTCGTTTCTTCACATATGTAAACTCACAGCGCAACCCATGTCGCTTGCAATGCGTACAAGGACTGTCGCCACTGCACTTCGTCTTCCGCTGTCGACACATGTCGCACGCACTCGACACCCGCGGCTGCACCGGCCACGATGACTCGCCTTCCATGGAGGCCGTCCCCAAGGTCCAACCGTTTATTACTATCCATGGCCCGTGCTCATAACACAATATATCCGAGCTTCCGATGGTACCTTTGGGGTCCGGGAAGCTGCTATTGACGGAGTCTGCAACATAAGTGGATAGAAGCAGTGGTCTCGCTGACGCGACGCAGCTTCCTGTTGCACCGCCGCCCGCGTGGTTGCGGACTCTTGGCTTTGGCGTTTGAAGCCCGGCCCGTGGCTTATGCGGTATTCAACATGATCTACAAGTACGATATGTTTTGTGTATTACAGACGATCAGGAGGACGCTGGTACTGGGGTGGGATCCAGTGCGGCCACTGGATCGGCTTCAGGTGCTTTGTCAGGCGCGGCCTCGGCTTCCGGCGCAGTCTCAGCTTCCGGCGCAGCTTCTGGTTCTTCAGCCTTCGGGGCGGATGCCTCGGCTTCCGAAGCAGTCTCCGACTCTACCGTTTTAGCATCCTTGACCTCTGGCTCAACTTCTGGCTTGACCTCTGGCTCAACTTCTGGCTTGACCTCTGGCTCAGCCTCTGGCTTGACCTCTGGCTCAGCCTCTGGCTTGACCTCTGGCTCAGCCTCTGGCTTGACCTCTGGCTCAGCCTCTGGCTTGACCTCTGGCTCAGCCTCTGGCTTGACCTCTGGCTCCTTTTCAGAATCTTTAACATCTGGTGTAGTCTCTGGCTCAGCCTCATGCTCTTTTGTAGCACCATTTTCCTCTGGCTTGGCCTCTGGCTCCTTTTTAGCATCATTCACCTCTGGTTTAGCCTCCGGCTCAGCCACAGACTCTTTTTCAGCAGATTTAGCCTCTGGCTTGGCTTCCAGCTCCTTCGGCTCAGAAGCTGGCTTGGAAGCTGGCTCAGGTGCAATCTTGTCCAACTTCTCAGCCTCCTTCTGCAACTTCTCATCTCCCGACTGCGCCTGCGCTACCTGTGTCTCATCTAATGACACCTCGTCAAACTCACCAGAAACAGCTGCCTTGCTAGCCAGTACAGTCTTCTCTGGAACAACCTTTGGCAATGTCTTCCCTGATTCAATCTTGTTGATACGCACTGCCTCTCCGCTGGCATCCAAGTAGAATGACCGCACACCAACAACTCGGCCCTCTCTCAAACATCCACGAAGCCATTCAGGACGAACAATCGGTATGTTCCCATCAACAGCCTTCTTCCACTGAACCCCTTTAGCTAGTGTACAAACGAAATGTGTAGTGTCAATAGCGACTTCCTTCTGTAACGGTGAAGCACCCATTGACTCCAACATCTTTGAAATATCTTCCTCATTAAATGACTCAGATTCCCAATCAATCTCTCCCAAACATACCCGGATTCCCAGTAAATCATTCATCTTGTGGGTCCGCACCTTGATCTCATTTGAGCTCCATACACCAGCACTGGTATCCATCCGTAAACTAAATGTAAATTCAGTATCAATAGCTAAACCAGAAAGTTTGGTCGTTGTATTAGATAATGGACTAGGAATTTGACCTAAACGAACCCCATTCTTGTATAGCGCTAATGAGTGAAGACTTGATGTACCAACCTCTAAATTATCCCACTCTAAAACACACAGAGTTTGCGTTATATTACGTAATTTTAATTGTGGCTTCTTTGGCTCATTGACACCAAAAGTTTCAACAATTCTAGATTGGATCGAGTTGAACCGCTTGGAAGACGCGTCCTCCGCTAGCTGGTCGCGCTCACACTGAATCTTAACAATTGATCCAGCCTCAACACCATCTGGTAATAAGATAGTAGGAAACTCAATCAAGTGATGGTCGTTCGTAAGCAACAACGCCAACAGCGCGTCAAGCTTGCCCACAGTAAGAGACACTTGCACCATTGGGGGCACTGCCTGCGACGTGTTGGAATTTTACTAACTGCGGAGTGCGGCTAGCAACGACCGTTGACATGGCAGGATATAGAGGGTTTGCTGTGCACGGGCACCACGGGTGTTTAGAGGCCATTGAGGCATGTATACGGCACAGAACGGCAGCATACGTATGCTGGGTTTGCATTGTGCGCGAGGCCACGGCGTCGGCGTGGTTGTTTGGGTGTGCGCACGGCCTCCGGCCAGGCTGGGGCGGCGCCCCAGACCCCCTGGCAAGGGGGTTCCCCCCTTGAACCCCCCGGCGCAGCTGGAGAGTTATTGAGAGACCAGGATCACATAATAGAGTTATCGTGACGTGGGTGACTCGCGGGTAATGTGCCCAAGCCTGGTGGTCGTACCTGACTCAGAGCCCTGCCACGGGCGACTCAGCTGCCTGATGACGTACAGTTGAAGCAGCACATCTCTGAGCAGCCAGTAGCACAATCCTGGGGGTTCAAGGGGGGAACCCCCTTGCCAGGGGGTCTGGGGCGCCGCCCCAGCCGGGCCGGAGGCCGCGCGCACGCAGGACCAGAGTCCAGGGAGGCCTACAGTGTTTACTCGAATGTTTATTAAGCAGTGCTCGACCAGAAGACGGGCAGCGATTAGTGTCCTCCGGATGTTGGCAATCCAACGTATGCCTTGAAACTATCGTAGATAAGCCATTGGGCACCAGTTAATGTACCGATCATAACAATACGCACTGGTAAACCGTTCCAAAGTCCAGAGAATCCAATTTTTTTATAAATTCTTGATGTAGCCTGTCCAGTAGTTTCAGTAGCAGTCTTCTCAGCATTAATTTTAGAGACCATAACATCAGCAGGATGAGATACAATAGCGCAAAAGATACCAGCAATGTAACCACCCAAGAACGATACACCAGTTTGTTGTAAAGTACTGTAATCTTTCTTACTACCAGGTAAGTAACCATAGATAGCATCAACAATATTTTCAAAAGTTGCAAATTTAACCATAGTATATGGGATTTGACGGAACCAAAGTGGAGCTAAACCTTTATATAATCCACCAATTCCTTCAACAGCGGTCATTTTTTTCCAACCATCAAATACTGATGAAGCAAATGGTGGAATTGTTGTTTGAGTTTTAACTTTAATAGCTTCCCATGGACATAATGCAATATCAGCAAAAAATTCAGCAGAAGCTGATGATGCAAGATAAATTGGAGTTTTATATTTCTCACAAGTTTCTTTACTTAACATACCAGAATATTGATATTTAAAATATTCATATAATCCATATTTACCAGCTCCCTGAAATGAATAACCAATGAAAGTTGCACCGACACCTGTAAAAATTGCACCAATTCCTTCAGTTTTTATAATACTTCTCCAAGCTTGTAAATTTGACAGATAAAGAGAGGCATCCACTTGTCTACGACATTTAACTAAATCAAGTGGTGTAACTAAACTATGTGTTGGACCACAAGCTAAAATACCACCTAAAGTACAAGTATAAAAATACTTACTACTATTTAACTCAATTTCTCCCATAATTAAAAAAAGTTAAAATTATAAAAGGGAAAAATTTAAAAACAATGCAACTCCTCCTCTATTTATGTTGCTACGGTAAGAACGGATGCGCATCGGGGCTGCGAATACTTGCGCATAAGTCAATTCACTGACAGATAAGCAGGGCACCAAACGGCTATAACCTCACTTACCAGTTTTAGTTTCCAACAAGATAGTAGCAAGAGCAGCTGGAATATCGTCCGCGTACTGCTGAGCCGCGGCCAGCACACCACCTGAACCGCTGCCCCGCAAACTCCACGCACCCGTCGCTAGATCAACGTCCACCGTCGTGGGATGGGACCCGCCGCTTTGGATCAACTCGATTTTCCACTCAGGGCCTCGGTTGAGTTCGTAACCGAACAAGCCAGTTATAATCTTTAGAATTTCTTTAGATTGGCGCAGGAACAGTGACCTCAAACGATCCAACCGCTTTTCTGCCGCTTCTAGCTCGTTATCACGGTTAGCTAGCTCCCGACTGTATCTACCAACTACCTGGATCGGTACAGTTCCGCGATCTTTTATTAAACTCTCATTTTCAGCTCTTAAAGCTAATAACATAGCACGTGTAGCTTTTTGATGAGTTAAAGCTGGTGAATCATTTAATTCAACAATCTTATTGGTCGATTCTAATGATTCTGAATTAATCACTTTCTCAGCTATTGAATCTCTAAGTTGATTTATTATATTATTTAGCTCTAAAAGCTCGTGATTGTCAGCCTTCGTATCAATTCTAGCTCTCTTAGCTGGTGGATCTTCCTCCTCACTAATTCCTCGCTTTAATAAATCATTTAGCTCCCCTTTATAAACCTCAAGCTTCGCCTCAGCCACCCGCAACGCCACATTCTCTTTAGTGCTGGCTTTTAGAACCTCCAAACGTTCTAATTTTTTTTGTAACTGCGCCACTTTGCTCTCCGCCTCAACTAACTTCTTTGCCTGCTCCGATATTATCGCTGACTGCTCGTCGCAGGTGGCGAGCGCCGACCGCTGGCCCTCCTCAGCAACAAGCCACAGCTGCTGTGCCGCGCCACTCTCAGCCAACTCCGCCTCAAGCACCGCCACTCTAGCAGCTAGCACATCGTTGTTCAGTATGCTAGACTGAAGCTGCGAGCTTAGCTCCCGGATCAAACCATCGTCGTTCTCATTCTCTTTAGAAACACCCCCAGCTACGACAGCCTCAGCCTCTGCCGTCACCTTAGACTCCGCGGTAGCGACCAGCAGGGCCTCTAACCGCTGGATTTGGGCCGATTGTTCGATGAGTTTGTACTCTAAGTTTTCATTTTTTGATTTCAAATGAGCAGTCTTTGATCTTAACTCGTTTAATTCCTGATTGAGCTGATTTTCCTTGATTTTCCATTGATTTTTCTCGTCCTCAAACTTCACCTTTAACTCAGCCACTTTGGCAAGGGCACCATTCATCGAATTTCTGGCCGTTTTCGCTGATTGTTCCGCTATACTGGCAGATTTTGCATACTCGTCACGTTCTCTAACAGCTGATCTGTATTTAGACTGAATAAGCGCCAACTCATGCTCAGCAACCGCCGCCGCGATGTCCATACCCACCGCGCCACAAGCGATATTTTGAAATATTCTACGCCACGTGATAATGACGCACCTATCACATGCCTAGCCGCGGCGCACCAGGACGCGACCTCGCGCGCTGCGTGCGGGCCAGAATCCCCTCGCAGTTCACGGGGGGTTCAAGGGGGGCACCCCCTTGCCAGGGGGTCTGGGGCACAGCCCCAGCCGGGCCGGAGGCCGTCCCCAGACGAACAACCACGGCCTCGCCGCGGCACGGTCTACAAGCTCTCCCTCAGTCGTTTATTCAGTAGTCTAGACTTGCCCCCCGTCGCACAGGTGCCACGACCTCGTTATTGCCCCGCAAGACGTCGGTCTCCTCGCACTCTGTGAGCGCGGCGCGCATCTGGTCCAATGTGAAGTCCAATACATCAGCAAACGAGTAGTCCTGGCCCGCAATCATTGGTCTATGAATCATTTTCAACTTAGTTAGCTGGTTAAGTGCCGATAGCAAGTACTGCGTGACTTGCTGTACTTTTAGCAATCCCACGCCGAACGTATCCTGGACATAGTGCTTAGGAAGCTTTAGGTCGAGTCTAACGCACGCGATCACCAACGCAGTGGCAGCTAATTCATAGTTATTATAGAGGATTACCGCTGGGGTCGAGCCAATAATCTGGAAAAACCACTCACTTTGTTTGAAGAGCTCATTGTTACTGTTAATAGTTGAAGAAAGGTTCCTTGTTAACTCATTGAATATATCCAGTGGAAATTTTAAAACAACATCAAATTTAAGTATAACTAACATTCTATTTTCTAATAACTTAATCCCGTCAACATATTTCCAGCCAATTTCACTAATTTCCTCTGATGTAATCTTCGGATTCACCAACTTCGTAATAAGGCCAGCAATTGATTTAATTGGCTTCATACACTCCTCAGCTTTCGAAGCAAGAAAAATTGAGGTGGCGACAACAAGCTTATAATCACATCCACTAAAATCCTCAAACATATAAAATCTTTGAATGTATACAGACGCCGCTAATACTGGACGAACACCTAATCCAAGCATTCTTGATAACTCTTTAACTCTACCAACAGCTTTTGCTCTAAAAATTAACTCCTGATCATAATCAATACGTCTAATATTACTAAGACGTGATCCAGTACGTTCTTTTATATCATCATTTGTAAAAATCCATGAATTATTAGGAACATCAATGATATCCGGCCACAGTTCCTCATCGTCTAGCCGTCCCCCACCAGGACCACTCGGTAGCCCCACAGGAAACCCACCACGACCGCCGCGACCGCCGCCGCGACCTCCACGGCCTCCTCCAGGTCCTCCACGACTCCCATTATGCCCTCCACGGCCTCTGCTTGTCATTCCTGGCTCCATGCTCTCCATTATTCATGGGCTCCACTTTCACTAACGCGCGCTCGGGGCTCCTACTGACGACAGGGCTCGTGTGCGAGGGTACGACCTCGCGGCCTCCGGCCCGGCTGGGGCTGTGCCCCAGACCCCCTGGCAAGGGGTGAGCCCTTTGAACCCCCGGGGGAGATATGGATACAGTTTTAAAGTGTGAATAGCGAGCGTATGGTGTCTTTTTGGGCGTATCTGTGTTCAGAGCCACGCTGTGTCGCAGGACCCTAACAGTGGTAGGGCTTTGGCGGCACCAATTTTCCGTGAAAAGCTCCAAAAACATATCACCAGTACACATGGGGGGTTCAAGGGGGGTACCCCCTTGCCAGGGGGTCTGGGGCACAGCCCCAGCCGGGCCGGAGGCCGTCCTCCAGCAGACGGACTCCGGCACCGTCGTAACAGCACGGCCCAGCATGACTACACAATCATTTACAAGTGTCTATAAGCACTGCTTCAAGTTTCTCACAACCAGCAGGCGATTCCCGAGTCGAGGACTATAAATGTACTGCAAAAGGGGCCTATGTCTGGGAAAGGCTCGAATTGGCGTCGTTTCAACGCTCTCAAAAAGACCTCTACCGAGTCACCACGAACGTGGATCAACATTGGCTGGGATGCCACCGGGGTCTTGCGAACCCGCGGAGGATGCGCTGCGAGTGCAGCCTCTGTAGCGAGTGCTGTAGGTCCTGTGGAAGGACATGGAGCCATGTATATCTTAGCTCCATATTTGGCGAGTGTCGCCACAGGATTCTTATGCAATGCATTTGTGTGTATCAATGGTGGTGGTGATCCTCGAGGAATAGTTGTAGAATCATCTTTTGGCTGCTCTTTGACAGATACTATTGCTGTGCTATACTTCCATTGTTTAGATCTCTTAAAAGATGGAATACATCTATAACCGCAAAACACATCATATAGAAGCTTTTCAGATATAGTTACATTAGCAGAGAAACTTCCAAGCTCTGTAGATTCTTCTAATGTACCATTGATATTCGTGACTACTGCTGCATTAACAGATTCACAAAGTTTTCGGAACTCTTCAAAACTTGGATTGATAAAATCAAAACATTCATAGTATTCATTATACCATTTCATATTTTCATTTATTTGCAGCTTATAGACAATATCATGAGTAAGATATACATCAGGCTTTTCATCTGCATCACAGCAATTGTCAATAGCCGGCGACTTTGCTCTATGTTGTACCCTTGGAATAGTTCTATAGTCATCTAAAACTCTTTGCTCAACCGGTAATGATTGCATAGCTGCCGTGACAATTAAGAAATACCATTGGACCATCTGAGCTAATGATGCCCATTGACAAAGCATCTGCTGCATTTCAAGTCTTATTCTAAGAACAAAGTCATCAGAAACATCTGATGCTTTACCAATTGTACTTTCTTGTAGCGTAAATTCTGTAAATTTATTAGTAAAAACCATATTTGCATCATTTATAGTTGCAGAACCAAATAAAAGTCTTCTTAAACAATCCCATAATTTTTTAGATATTCCAAAAGTTAAACACAGTTGATAAAGTAAATACGATAATGAATGAGGTGAATTATTTTTAAATTGAAAAACTTGTAAAATACAAGCTTCAACTTTTGAAGATTTAATATTTGAAAACCTTATGGCCGTACTGTTTAAATGAATTCCAGTAACTCGCCATTTATGAGAATTTAAATTTTGATACGGGGTTCGAAACTCAACCTGACTCAAAATAATCCCAAAAGCTTCAGGACCACTCGTATAACCTGGAAGTGCTTCCATATAAAGATAATTTAAACAAGGAGATTGTTTGAGTATCTTGTGATAATGCATGGCCTGCGGGGGGTGTAGGAGTGACAGGGCTCATGGTACGGTAGAGAGTGGAGGACCAATTATAGGCTATATATAAGCATAAACAGGGGTGAAAAATAGCCAATATTTTACTTTGTTTAATATTGTATCTTAATATTTTAGAAATTTATTAGTGATTCTTCAAAGTAATTGGTTATTATTTAAATTATTAAGTTTAATGTAAAGTAATTGATAAGAGTGTTTGCAGCCCTGTTGAGTCATATCAGGACAGGGCTCAATTGAAGTAGCCAAGAAAGTAAGTGTAAATGGTCTAGTAGGGGGTGATATAGACCAGGGGGTGAAATTATTGGAATGGGGGTGTGGCCGGATGAGAGGGCTAAATTTCTTTTAGGGTAAAGAGGGTAAAATGATTGAATAATTGAATAATGTATTGGTTGTACTTTTTTGCATAGCCTGGTTAACCGAGAGATGACATGCAGGGCTGTTAACCGAAAAGTTTTGAGGTGGCATGTCACGGTTACGAGCGCTGGACATGTGTACGAGTTAATAGGCTGATGAATTAGCGGTAGAGGATTGAATAATAGAGTAATATTATAGTTGGATCTACAACTATAATATTGGTGTTAAGTTTTATTACTTTTAATTAGACTTGTAGGTATTCAATTGATCAAATTGAGCAACATTACGTAAGCCCTAACGGGGCCCATAACCATAACAAATCTATATATAAGTATATTTGTTCATAAATTTTAGTAGGACATGCTTAAATCACCTACTAATGGGGGGCCAAGTATTCCAGTTACTCCTGGAGGTCATGCTGTTACTGCCAGTAGTCCCGAGCGACTTACACGAGCACTTGAGGCTGCGCTAGGGCCATTAGAAGTTAGTAATTTAGAAGATTTAAAGCGTCAGATTTTACCAGTAACTGATCCACGTTCACCATTTCATATAACTGTTCCAGTTGCTTCAAAACCAGTTCATAAGTTAATTATAAGATTACAGGCATGGATCCGTATTATCCGAGGAATTCAGCAATATTGTGCTATTCAGCAGGGGGTATTACAACAGACTATTAAGTACCATCAACAGCTAATTGATATTAGTGGACAATTTGAAGATATAGATGAGCATGGAGTTTTTATGGGAGCTGGAAATGGTAGTATTAATGATTTAGGAGGTGTTTTAGTTAGTTATCATAGAAGAATTATTACAAATTCTAGTAGAGTTGCTGGTGATTTAGGTGGACAAACTATTCCTAGATTAGAAGAATTAAGAAAAGATCTTTTAGGTAAAATTAAAGAAATTAAAGGATTAACAGATGATTTTAAGAATGATCTTAAACAAGAAGTTGCTTTAACTGGACAAAGATTATATGCTTATTTAGAATCATTATCAGAGGGAGGTAAGACTACTAAAGGAATGGAGCCAGGAAAAAGGTTTAAAAAAGATCCATTTATGGCAAAAGTTAGATTAGATATGCAATTAGCTGGTCAAATTGTTCAAGAGAATTATTTACAAGAAGCTTATATTAATTTACAAACAACTGCAGTTTCATTAGAAAAAATTATTGTTGAAGAGATAAGAGGAGCATTAACAACGTTAGCAAAAGGTGGAACAGCACCAGGACTTTCTAATAATGAATTTGATAACTCTCCTGGAGGTTCTTCAATAGTAACTATGCCATTTTTAGAACTTCCATGGTATTCTGAGTGGAATGATTTTATTCAACGTGATGGAGGGTCTAATTTTCTTTCTAATCTTTTAGCAGATAGTCCAGTTCCCCTGTCTCGTAAAGTTAGTGAAGTTGTTTATCCTGAACAAGCTAATTGGCAGGCAAAATGTGTACGAACTGGTACTATGTCAAAAAAGACTAAATTATATGGTTATAAGAGAAGTTTTTATTTACTAACTGTTCTGTGTTTATATGAATTTCTGAATATTTTAGAAGGTGAAGGGTACAAGAATGAGACACCTAATGCGTATTATGAGTTAGATCGATGCCATCTGTGTCAGTTAGATGAGCATAAACTGAGATTCACTATAGTTTACAAGCTTCAAAAGGCATCAACTACAACAAATACGCCTGATACGACGACGCCTGCTCCTAATGATGGTATGTGGAGTGAACTCGGTACGGAAGAGGAGGTCGCTGAGATGTTAGTTCCGACATTTACTCCTCAACAGACTCAGAAATTAGTGTTTAAAGTAACAGATTCTCGTGAGTTAGTCCAATGGTTTAGAATTATTAAACAATTAATTAAGTTAAGGAATCCAAGAGAGCGTGCCGTATATATACAACGGCAAGAGGCTAAAGCTGTTGCGGCTCAGCAAGCTGCCGCGGCTGCTACGGGAGGAGTCTCCAGTGCGCCTTCAATTATAGTATCATCAACATCTCCAATTAAAGATATTTCAATGGTTCGTCCACCACTATATCTTTCTAATTCTAGCAGCTCTGTGGTATCTACTACTGCTGGAACTTCGTACGGCTACGGATCGGGTCCTGACTCCGGTGTGGACTCGGGCGTGGACTCGGGGCCTGGCTCGGGCACGGTTCTGCCGGCTATGCGAGCCCGACCGGTCAACAACAGACTGTCCAGTAACGGAAATCTCGTGTCGAGCATGGTCCACGGCAGCAAGAAGACCCACAGCAAGCTCAAACGGCCGCTGTTGAACTTCAGCCGGTCTGCGTCCAACTTGGAGGAAATCGGTGCTACCACCGTCAATTCTACAATGTCGTTTCTTGGAATGAAGAAGGACAAGGGTAAGGGGCATCTACGGACCCTTTCGGGAATATAAAGGGTAATTTCATGATTTTATGTTGAGTTTGTAGACCGCGCGGCGAGGGCACGGCCTCCGGCCCGGCTGGGGCTGTGCCCCAGACCCCCTGGCAAGGGGGTTCCCCCCTTGAACCCCCAGCAGAGTATGGCAGACATAGTAACAGGGTGATATAAAGGAGGGGGTGTGTGCATAACGTATTCTAGCGTATTCTAGAAGGAGAGGCCGTACAGCATCGGTTTGGCCCTCTGCGACCTCAATCTACAGTACAAAGCAAATTATAGAATAAAGGGGGTTCAAGGGGGGTACCCCCTTGCCAGGGGGTCTGGGGCACAGCCCCAGCCGGGCCGGAGGCCGTGCCCTCGCCGCGCTGAGCTAGTACTTGAACTTGGTCTGCACCGCGCCCTCGCGCCGCAAGTGGTCAATGTAAGTTCTCCAAGTCGGGTCTCTGCTGAGACAATGCGCGTCTCCGATAACAATTAATCCGAACTGTGCGCGTGTCAACGCAACGTTGAGCCGACGGCGGTCGCTCAAGAAGCCGATGCTCGCTTTATGGTTAGACCGCACACAACAAAACACCACAAACTTCTTCTCTCGGCCCTGAAAAGCATCAACAGACGCAACCATAATGCCCCCGATGGTACAAACAGTGGATTTGACCGCGTCCAAGTCGTCGCTATCAACGGTGACGAACATCTTGCCGTTGAGGACAGGGTCCTTGCGGAGCATTCGCGCAATGAGGTCTCGCTGACCGCTATACGGTGTAATTACCCCAATATCGCCAGGACTAACCTTTTTATCGTTGATGAGCAATTTCAACACTCGTAAAACGTGCCTTGCCTCACCCTTGTTGCAGTAAGAGGTCTTGTTGAAGCCGGTACTGTCGCCGCTGCCCTTGGTCTCTTTGCACTGGCCCTGCGTGTCCCAGAAGACCACAGGCCGTGCAACGTTGTCCCATTTCAAACTGTCGGCACTCACGCCGTCGAAGAGCTGGCCACCGTAAAACTCTTCCCGCGGGAACTTGGAAATCTGCGGGTGCATCCGGTACTGTGTGTCCAACATGTGGTGCACCTGGTACGTACCATTGCGCAATATACGCTCAAATAATGAGAGTCTAGGCGCGACTTTTGAAAAACAACCTAACTGGTTCTGATCACCCACAAAAACAAGTTTATCTACACTAAACAACGCTATTGGGATCAAAGAGCCCGGCTCCAGCGACTGCGTGGCCTCATCCATGATCACCACTGGAATCCCTTTCAAATTCTTAATAGCTGGACATCCGCAGGCAACAGTAGTGGCTAGAATAACTTTTGCACCTTCCATTACCAAATGTTCGAGCTCTTGCTTAACTTTCATGTACTTAACGTACTCTTTGACGGTCACTACCAGCCCATCCCGAAGATCGTACTTCACTCTGCGCATATCCGCACTCATAAGCTGCTCTACCTTGTAGTGTAACGTATAATTCTTTAATATGTGCTTGTTGTACTCTTCTTCCCTCGCAATGGCAACAACACGCACAATCTCGTCGTCCCCATACTTGACAGAGAGCTTCTCAGCTATATTATCAACAGCTATATTAGAACCTGCGCAAACCAAAATAGGCACATGATCATACACCAACTCCTGGATCATCCCTACAATAGTGGCCGTTTTACCAGTACCAGGCGGTCCTTGAAGCATGGTGATCAGGTTGGCAAGCACCGCCAGCACCGCCTTTTGCTGTGACAAATTGCCCTTGTACAGCTCCAAGGGCGGACAATGAACCTGCTCAATGAGCTCATTACCAAGAACTAATTCTATAAACTCCGGTTTCAGTAATTTCTGCATAGCCTCAAGAACCCTGTTTCCCATCGCCAGACACGGTAGAATATCATACTGCGCACTCCCCCACCGCGCACCAGTCTCCTTCTTATCCCTGGGACTCCAGCTGTATAGCTTAATAGTCAAAAGTAAATCTACCCCAACAACTTCCTGCCAAACAAGCGAGCCGTACCAAACCTTACTGGTGCCTTTATTTAACATGAATCCCTGACCTGTCGAAAATGGAGTCTTCTTGATCTCCTGCATGTTGGGCGCGAGCCGCAGCTCCATCTCTGCCGCATAGTCTAAGTACACATTCACCTTAAACTGGTTAATCCACTTAATTCTCACATTAAGGGATCTCTCAACCTCGAGTAGCTCCTCAACATAAACAAACATGCACACGTCATTACAGTACTCGCTAAAAGTATCATAGCGGTACCGGTCAGTACTCACATGCTGCTTAAGAACGTGGAAGAACTTCTTCTTGAGCTTTTCTTCAGACTGCTTCACAGCGTCACTGTATTCTCCAGCCTTAATCCACTTCTTCCGTGCCCTGCGCTTCTTTTTGGACTCGACAGACACGAACTCCAGCAGCGCCGTATCCTCCTTGGCCCCCCCATTCGGCGGCTCGCCGCCGTTTTTGCTCGCGTCTTCACCCCCAGAGTCCTGCTTGCTGTCTTTGCTACCACAGACACCCTTCTTCAGCTCCAAATACGCCCCGTACTCGCGAAATAGCGCGCCGTCGCCCGCGCCGTGCGTGCTCGCGGCCTGCGACGACGCACCACGCCTCTTAGCGCAGCCGCTACACTTCATCGCCATCGTCCCAGCAGCAGACTCGACAATGGCCAAGTCCGGACCTTCACAGTCCCGCAAATCTCACAGCTGAGAGCCTCGTTCCGGTCATTTAGCACTTTCTTGTGCTTGGTCGTAGAAAAATGCTGTCCCATCTCGTCTGGATTGAAAATACCGTTACAGCTATTACACTTAAACTTCATAAACTGGCTACATCCCCTTTTAACTGAAAATTTTGCTCATTTTATGCCTACATGTCTAAGGTGAGTGTATAATACTAAGGAATCACCTGACCAGGCCAGGGTAGGGGCACTATAGAAAGGTCTGCGAGTTTGAGTGTTTTGACATGCAGCAATGCGATTAAAGTTTACTGTCTGTTGCTGAGGATGATCAGGAATTGGATTGAAAGGTATCACGTGGAGATAAGGTAAGGCAGCATGTGATATATGCTAGATAGGAGCAACGGTGGTCATGCAGAGGTCACGAAGAAGTGACTGTGAGTCATTTGGACAAGGTTTACGGAGGATAGGAAGTGGTAGAGGGAGGCAGGGTGCGAGTGGCTGGGAGTGGCTGGGAGTGGCTGGGGGGAAGTTCGGAGTGGCTGGGGGCGCGGCGGGGAAGCGCGGAGTGGCTTGTGGGCGCGGAGTGGCTGATGGCGTATGCTGGAGCGGACCGCGAGTCCGCGCGCGCGCGGCCAGCGTACCCGGCGATCGGTAGGCGGCACTCCGGAGCCGGCCGGGGCCCGGTTCCCCGCGGGCGAGCGGGGAACAGTTTTTCCGCGATGACCCCATGTGACCCGATGAGAAAAGAAAAGGGCTGAAAAATCCGGTGCCAATAATTAGTCACTAAGTACTAAAAATATTTATATATACAAGGGAAAGGCGTATAATTATCATAATTTACAACTTAAATGGAAGTTAGGGAAAAACAGAGGATAAGTCCGGGTAGCGGCGGAAGTATTGCTAATAATGGAAATAATAGTAGTAATGGAGCTGATATATTTATGTCAAGGGTGGCATCTAGCATGGATGTTCCGGGACAAACAGCGTCAAAGGCGGCTCCTGATGGGATAGTATCAGCTATGGATTCTAAGCTTGTTATTATAATGGTTGGATTACCAGCTAGAGGTAAATCATATTTAACAAGGAAAATAACTAGATATATGAATTGGTTACAATATAATACAAGGATATTTAATGTTGGTAATACAAGAAGACAGTCAAAGGATAACAAGGGGCCGGCTGCTAAGCCGTATGGGCTTGATGCGCAGTTTTTTGATCCGCTGAATGAGGCGCTGTTAGCTATGAGAGAGAGATGGGCGATGGACACTATGGATCAGCTAATAGAGTACTTGGAGAAAGGGGGTGGTACGGTGGGGATTTTTGATGCTACAAATACCACAAAGAAGCGCCGGCAGCATGTTGTTGAGGCGATACGGGCCAGATCGCCAGATGTACGGATACTATTTTTAGAGCTGATTTGTACTGACCCTAACATGGTTGCGAGAAACATGAGACTCAAGCTCAGCGGTCCTGACTATAAGGATGTGGACCCCGGGGTTGCCATGGACGATTTTAGACGGAGACTAGCCAATTACGAGAGAGCGTACGAGACTATTGACGACGACGAGGAGGCGTTTTATGAGACTGAGCTTGGTGATGGTATGCAATATATTAAAATTATTAATGCTGGTAAGAAGATTATATCATATAATATAAGGGGATTTTTAAGCGCACAAGTTGTTTTTTTTATGCTTAATTTTAATTTAAACGATCGTCAATTATGGATTACAAGACACGGAGAAACTTGGGACAGAGTTCGGGGTAGAATGGGATCGACTAGACAGGGAGCCAGACTTACTGAGAAGGGTGAAAAATTTGCTAAATGTTTAAAAAGATTTATGGAAGTTCAACAGCACGAGTGGGAGCAGCGGGCTGCTGCTGCCATGGTTGCTGACCATGAGAATGCTAGCAGATGCGGAAGTGCAGGAAATGTATTAGAAGATGATAGCAGTAGTCCACCTCATGCTTTTGGATCGAGAGGATTTCCTGAACTTGAAGTTTGGACGTCAATGTCGAGAGAGACTGTTCAAACAGCTAGATATTTTGATGATCCAAAGAAACTTAAAGCTCTTAATGAGATGGGATATGGTAAAATTAATGGTATGTCACTTGAAAAATTTTCAACTACATATCCAGCTGATTTTAAAAGATATCAAGATGTTTATCATGATGATTCAACTGGAACTAGACGTAAACTTTTACATCGTTTACCAGGTGGTGAATCATACCTTGATGTTATCAATAGATTACGTCCATTAATCGTTGAACTTGAAAGAACTGAGAACCATGTTTTAGCTGTTACTCATAAAGTTGTTGCTAGAGTTCTTTTAGCATATTTTATGGATTTAGCTCCTGAGCTTATAACTGAATTAGATGTACCGTTACATTGGGTTTATGTCATTGAACCAAAACCATACGGAGTTAAATGGGCAGTTTACAGATACGACGAAGAGACTGACTGGTTTGTACTCGTTCCTGACAGCGAAGTTCCAAGAAGAAAAGAAAGACGTCCAAAATTACCCATCAAACATGCAGATTTCTACATTGGACTGGTTTCTGACCACGACTACGGCTCAGACAGCGAAGACCACGAGTATTGGTACTATCAGTTGGACAATGCGGAATCTGACTCCGACAGCAGCCAGAGGACTACCGTTCCCATCGCAGACACCCCCGACTCGGTTTCAGGCGGTAACAGCAGAACGAGTCTTTGGACAATGAGAGGGAAGCCCTGAGCATGAAGTCTAGAGCAGGCTGCGCGCTCTTTGCATGCCGTTGAGCGGCTTGCTATTGACGACACTCACAGACCATGACTTATTACTAGACCTTAAGCGTCGACACAGCACCTACATAATAACCCAGGTAATAAATACATTGTACTATATATCATATGTAGTGAACATCCGTTATTTACCAGAGCCCTTCGGAGTCCGTGGTACTCTTGGATACCGGGCCTCTCTCGGCTCTCTGGCCTCTCTCGGTTGTCTAGGAGCTCTTGGTTCTCTTGCCTCTCTCGGTTGTCTAGGAGCTCTTGGTTCTCTTGGTTCTCTTGAAGTTTGTTGCTGGTTCATTGTTGACTGTTGGTTAGATAAGGATCAAGGATCAAGGAATATTATACTTATATACCTTATACCTCGTTGCTATGCATGCTACAACTCTAATTGAGGTTGCTGCCATCGCTACTAACATCATCCTTGAATCGCATGATATTTGGTTATCACTTGGTCTGGATTAATCCTTGCATTATACGTAAAGAACAGTACACAATGTCCTCTGTTTCTACTGTTTTTATCTTAAATTGGTAAAAGTCGAATTTACCGTAATAGGAAGCTAATATATTAAATTGGGGGTGGCTAATTTATTTACTAATTGCACTTTAATCTCATCTAATTAATGCATCCCTTATAATTGTGCGACTTTGACAGGGATGGCAGGGTGTGGCGCAGTCGTGGCGCAGCATGGATCTGGCTGGCGGCGGACTCGACAGCATATATCCTATAGGATAGTTGCTGGCGTGGTGGTGCGTGCGGCTGCCGGCAGATACGGCGGGTCTGACGAGGCCCGGTACCAGGGGGCGCAGATCGTGGCGTGCGGGCGGGTCTGGGCGTCGGAGAGGCGGCGCGCGGGTCTGGACTCGAGTTGGTCCGCGAGGGCGTGTGCGCCCGCGGGCGTGCCGGCGCGTCGGCTGGGTTTCTTACAGTTTAAATTATCATGACTTCGTTATTATAATATATGAATTTTTTCCCTTGGTGAAGGCAGAGGCGTAGAGAGCGATGAGATATCGTCAAAGCTTTGACTGTATGTTGATTGGTTGTCGTCGCTGAGTTCGCTTCCCGACAGGTAAGGTGAGTCTCTGTCTGCAGAGAATGCGGATACTCTTGCTGGCGATTCCATTTTAAGGGCGAGTATGTGCGATACTGCAACTTTATGAACAGCACGAATTGCCTCGTTGAATTGTTTGTTATCAGATGTTGTAAAATGCTGGAAAATGGTATTTGAAACTGTAGCAATCGAGTAGATTAAGCGGTTGAGTTCCTGGTTTGACGACGTGCTGTGCATTGAGACCAAGCCGGAGAGAGACGACGCGGACGGGTTGGCTAGGAGGTCGTGGTACTCTGTCTGGCTGACGCCAAAGTGCTGGTCGTCGTTTAGGACGAGGATAGACACCATCTTGAGGACCAATGCCAGCATAGTTTCTGGTGATGCGTCCACGAAATGGTGAGAGTAGGCAGTCGCGTTGATTATGAAGTGCGTAATGTGCGACAACAAGTAAGGAACGTGGAACGACTGCGCGGTGAGGCACCAGTCGTATATTGACGGCGTTGAAACGTTCCAGTCGAGAGTGTTGAGTATGTGGCGCTCCATCTGGATGAACATGGACTCGTCGTACCCGCAAGCAGGTCCACACAACTGCACAAACTCAACAGCGCGCGGGATTCTGGATCTCTCTAAAGGTCCCTCGCGCCCCGGCATAGGCTTATTCAACAGATTGAGTGTGTGATTAAGGCCACCGTCAAACTTACAGGCGAGCCAGATACACGTACATCCAACGAGTTGTGCTTGTGTCTTGAGAACTACCCTTTTAGAACAATATCTATCAAGTAATGTAATTGAATTAACAAATACTTCACGATTAACTTTTGTTCTTTGAACAACTTTAAATAAAAAGTCTAATAATGGAGATCTTAAATCGGGAGAAAGCTCAGGCTGTGATTTTATAAGACTACTATCAATTCCACTATTAATTGATATCATATGATTAGCCCATTCATTAGAATATTCATTAATAACTTTATTATGATGATTTAACTCAATCAGTATTAAGTCATCTGAATAAACCATCTAAAAATATATATATTGATTTGTCTTTAAAATGCTTGAGTTTGATAATTCCGTCTTATTACTCTGCTTTTATAGCTGATGTTAGTCTCCTGCAAATGTGCATCAACGTACATGCAACAGGAGTTACGCCGCAGCCAGGGGACTGCCGACCTGCGCTGCCAGGCGACAGCGTCCCCACAAGCCCCGCGCGTCGCACCATCAGCAACGCCCACAAAAACGCCTCAAAAAGACGCCCCAGCCGCCGCCGCAGCTCACCGCGCCCCAAGAACCCACAAAACCCCAAAAAAAACGCCAAAATCAGCCCAACACATCCCCAAAAACTGCCCCATACCGCGCGTCACGTGCCGATCGCATGTCTCACCCCTGCAGTCACGTGCGCAGGGTACAAGGGAAATACCTTGTTACAGAAGCGGCCTTGCTGGTTCCGAATTTGATACAAGGACAAAAAACAAGCCTCCTTTGTATTCTGCTGTCTTATTACCTTGTATGTCTTTTTAAATACCCTTGTTAGCTTGTTTATAAATTGGTATCCAACCAGCCACGCGCACTGCCCACCTCAAAATATCTCCGCTTGACAACCATACTTTTTTTTTTTTTTTTTTTTTTTTTTTCCAACCACTAGCGCGTCTGTAGCCGTATACTTAAAAGAATATATCAAATTAGGAAAAGGGGGTGTGTCACATGTTACAATTCAATGAGTCAAAGGGTTAGAAGGAGTTACTTAAAGGTCCATGATTTTACTGTTAAAAGGAACATTCCATAAGTCCCTTAGACCCATTAATTAATTATAATTTAATTAATCTATTTAATTCCTTTAATTAGTTATATAAAATTGAGGGTGTCTCACTTTAATAGTCTAGGCAGGGCCAGGGCTGCGAACCCAGTCTAGAACCGCTTAGTACGGGGCTACGCGACTCCAGCCAAATCCAAGTCTCCCCATATTATGCGGTTTGCAGCCCGGGCGGTCTAATTAAGCTAAGCTTCTAAATTTAGATAGTAGAGAATTATTTATTAAGGGAATAAAACAAATAAAACCGTTTAGCAATGACAATAAAGAAATTGATCATAAAAAAAAGACAAATGTCTCAGTATTAAAGTGGTCGCGTTTGAGAGAAATATGTCACGTGGAGTGTAACAGACTGGAGAACTCTTAGATGGATTGAGTGGAGCGTCCAAGGCCGAGGCCCTGTCGCGCGGTTGCGAGCGCGCGCGCTGACTTGGACAGCTATAAACCAGTCAAGTCAACAGCTGATTTAAAGCCTATTGTTGCCATGAATGGGATTCCTGCGTAGACGACGAGTCTTGTTATATTTTCGCTGTCAAAACGGGGTTTCCAAGCACCGCACTTCAGACTACTTGTTTCAAAGATATGAGACAAGGCAGCTTTTAATGGTTTACGTGAACCTTCTTTCCATATTAGAACTAATAAAACTCCAACAATAATCCTTAATAGGCAATTAAACAATCCATTATAGCTGAAATCTATGTCAATTGAGCTGTAAAAGATTGCCATCAATGCATGAGATATTTCAAGCCCAGCAATTACCCCAAGAAACGCAACAGAGTCGTCAAAGCAGGGACAGCCGTCAATCGGGACAGAGTGGAAGTACACCATCAGCAAGGTACTGCCGACTATGATCAAGCTCAAGACCAAGCTCGCAAAGTTTCCGCTGAGCAAGAGCGGGTCCCAGAACTGCTTAATGTAGTTACGTCCCACGACGCAAAGAGCGCCAATAAGTCCACCGCAGCTCAAGTCAAGGAACCCGTGCATACCGCAGTAGATGCGGCCGATAACGAGACTGACCAAGTACCAGCACACCATCAACTTACCCTCACCAGACAGAGCCTGCTTGAAGAGAACCAAAGAGGCCGCGACAGCGTTGGCGGTGTGCGACGACGGACAACCGTACTCCTCTGCTGTATATCCACTCATTGTAATTCTATGTAATGGTGGTGACTTAGGGCGTGGTAAACATAAAAAATCTTTTAAACATCCTGAGAAATAGATACCATAACCAAGAACCCAAACAAGATCACGAGTAAGATCTGAATATCCAAACCATAAAGGTAATGGTAACATTAAAACATAAAAAGTATGTGATCCTAAATTAGCTGTCCATGCAAAATAAATATCTAATATTGAATGTCGCACACTTGACTGTAAAGTACTCAATACTTTAGTCTCCCAGTTAATAACCGGTATCAACTTGGATCTAATATAATATCTAATTGGAGAAACACGTGATTTGTAGTATTCATCAGAATGCAAACCAGCATCCTTCCTCACGGTGCTAGACTCGTCCATTCAGCTCGCTGTCGCGACCCGTTTCACCCCTCGGTGTCTTTTATCGCGGCCGCGGTGCGGGTCACGTGCGGCCCGGCCCGGGAGCGCGGTGGCGGTGCGG
>JAJLYT010000100.1:0-24787 GCA_030571755.1 Saccharomycopsis olivae (nom. inval.) | reverse complement strand
GCGCACGGCGGGTCTCTGCGCGACGCGGGCCCCAGCTGGCCCGGTGCTATTCACTGAACCATGACTGGCCCGCTGTGGGTCATGTGACCTATAGGCTACGATGAGCTAAGGATCGGGCAGACGATGAGGAGATCTCAACTCAGGATAGTTTAAGTGGCCTTGAATCAAATGAAGGAAACATGAACAAGGAGCCACATAACGTGATTTAAACAAGGGGGATGAAACCCAGTGAATGCAGGCTGTTGCTTGTTATTGCTTGTTATTGTGACTGGCTACAAAGGCTTGTTCTTTTAGTGTTTTGATAGTTTGTGGAGGTCGAGGGGGTAGTTGGGGTTTTGTGCAATTTAGTGCTAAACAGTATAAAAGGAGCGTGTTTCCAGCCCAGCTCTGTTTCTGTCTATTGGCCCTGTTTGCTGGTGTTGTTTGTTTGCTGGAGTTTCGGCGGTTTGTGGTGGTTCTCTCTGGGGTGTGTGGGCCAGTTGGTGGCAAACATGGCGGCTAGTTTATTTTGGAGGATTTTAGGAATATCTTGTATGAGATCTAGAACAGTGATGCTGGCAAGATAATTAAACGAGATTCAGATTTGGAGTTTCTGTTGATGCGGCGTTTAAGCGTTTGGCGCGTTTGGCGCTGTCCCTGAGCCCAGAGTCCAGGGGCGTTCGAGTTTTAACGGCGAAAAAGCCCCGCGTTTTCGCGACAAGCCGCTGTTACAGCATCCATAGTGGCACCAAACACCTTTTGTGCGCTAAAAGAATCTACTTTGTGTCAATAAACAGCACTGGCTCGACGTTATCCCACCCCTATATCCTCATCTTGGCCGACTGCCCATTGATACGCGCACCCCAAAAGTCATAGAACCGTGCCACTGGACCCACTTATAGTTGGACTCCCAATTTGTCGATAAATTAACAAAGAACATACAATTTCACTTTTCTGGGGTATTATATTATATGTCAATACGAGTCTAGGTATCTCTACAGTGCTCGCAACACATATGCGAGTGTACAATAATAAGGTTGTACACGCAGTTACTAATCCAAACCTAGATTGCTGGGCAAGGAGGTGAGTGAACTAAACCACCAAAAAGAAAGACAGCAAGGCATTATTTTGTATTGGTATGAATCATTAAAAATTTTATTAAATATTAAAAGAAAATAATTTATCCAAAGATAATTTTTTTTTTTGTTTCACTATTGTTTTGTGATTTATTTCTTAACTACCATTTGTGCATTTGAGTGTTACTATATTTTGATTATATTAATCCTATTCAGTTGATGTCAATCAATTGACATGTATGTGGGATTATTTTTAAATCAATTGTACATAGACTTTAAAAGTATAGATCTGCACGCCAGACAGGGTAACACCAGTACAATTAGTTACCATGATCCGGTTAACCACCATTAATAAGGTGCGTTTCACCAACTCTCTCCACATTACCAAAGTTTTTTCATAGGGCACTATGGATTAATATGTAAATCGTGGAGATTTATTGTTTCAATCTTATTTAAATAGTTTGATTTTTCCCATTTTAAATTTTCTCGCTTGTTCATATTTCGCATAATTTCATATTTGAGAACATACAGGAGACGCAGTGACCCGGCCGCATAAAGATCGTCTACTAATAACTTCCATTTATTCTACGAGTCTGCTGTTTTCTTTATTTTTGTGAAAAAAAAAAAATAAAACTTGTCCAGTACATCCGACCGCCACCTGAGAAAAAATTTCTTCAGTTTTTGTTGGTGAATTAAGACTACTACAAGTTTTAATATTAAGCATACAAACACTAGAAAAAACTATTTTTTTTAGAGAAATATAATTATAAATATTAAAGGTTTTCTTTTATTTATAATTCTTTTTAATTTCTCTTTTTGTGTGATTTTTACAAGCTTTTTCTGACCACTTAGTTGTGTTGCTCAGAACATTCCCCGCCCCCCCTTTTTTTGCGCTGTCCAATTAGAAGCCTTTCGAGCTCATAACACAATACCACTCAGCGCACATAACCATGGCTTTATCATCTCAAGCTTTTACTAGTAGTATGAAGCGTGGAAATGTTAAGAATGGAGGTAGAACAAATATCAGAAGTTGTTCTGGTAAAAGAATTCAATTTCTGAATGTTGCCAGTGTTTGTCAGCAACGTGCTTATTATAGTTCGTCTGATGAAGATGAAGGTGAATATTCATTTAGTGACAAAGATTCATCTCCTATTGGTGAACGTAAACGTCGTTTTTCATTACCATATAAGAGACGTGATTCTGTTATCACTAAACCAGTTAGAAGAAACAGTAAATGTACTGCTGAATTAACTACCAATAAAAGAATTGATAGTTTAAATGCTGAGAATATTACTAGAATTATTAATGCTGCTACAAGTGAAACTAACAATGTTAATGCATCATGTTCTAATAATATTAATGAATGTCAACCAATGAATAATTCAGATTATGCTGCTAGAGCTAGATGTTTTGATTATCTTATGGGAGCTATTGATGAGGCATGGGCACGCTATTGTGATACTACTTCTTTTGCTGAAGCAAAATTATACAATAGTATGAGTGTTGCGGAAGATTTCCCAACTACTCCAATGTCTACTAATAGTTCTGATTGTGAATTAGATTATAGAACTGATGGTACTGAGTTGACTGATTACGACTCTGAATATGAGGTTGCAAATAAACGGAATGTTTCTCAACAACCAGAAAGTATTAAGATTCAAAATTTAAAAGACAGACTTATTAAGGCAAAGAATTATTTACAAGACTTTGTTGAGTCAGATGGTAGCGATGATTGCGTTGCTTTTTGGGCTCGCTGGGACTTGATTAAGTATGCAACAATTGAGTTAGTTGAAGATGATGATGACGATGATTTAATTGAAGACACAATTGAAGATTTAGAAAAAGGCCGTTGCTTTTAAACCAACTTGACGTTTTTACCCGACACAGAACAAATTTTCAATGTCAAGTAGCGCGTGCCAAATCCCTTTTACTATTTATTTAGTTTATAGGGAGTTTTATGATGAGTTATGTAAATTAGAAATCCTTTATGAAAAAAAGTGTAAAAATAGTGTTTCAATTTTTTGAATGTTGTTTTTCTATGGGATGAGATTACATAACAAATGATACTTTTTTAACAACAAAGAATAACCTTTTAAAAGTCAATTTTTTTGATTGAATAAATATGTGGGATGATGATATAATTATAATGAGGTAAATTTTTTTAATGATAAGATATATGTTTTAATTCTTGAATGGCTTTTATTGCCAGAATTTTTTTTTTTTTGATATTATTTTTGATGGGTGTATGAGTAGTTTTATGTGTGTCTTTAGAGGTTATTTGAGTTGTTAACAAGGTTGACTTTTGTTGTGAGGTTATGATTCTCATTACATAGAATGACTGTATATATTATGAATGAAAATTTCATTTGTTTTTGGATGGTGTAGTTTTGCTGGCGTAGTTTCTCTAGTGTGGTGCAGTTTCTGGGCAAATGTAGCTCTTCCACTACTGTATTTAGTCGCCGTTTTTCAGTTACTGCGATTTTCAAGTTACTGTGGTTCCCAGGGTACTGCGATTTGGAAGATGCTGCGATTTTTGAATTTTCAGTTACTGTTTTCGGTTGCTACTTTTAGGTTGGGGCCGTTATGGTGGAATGTGTCAAAACGGGTGCATATTACCGTTGGGTTTCTACGAGATTTAGCGAGAGCGGGTGCTGCACGATGAGGAGCGGGAGGCGGGTATGAGCAGAGTGCTGGCAGAGGGAGAGTTAGAGTTAGAGTTAGAGTCAGAGGGGCAGAGTGGCAGAGTGGCAGAGTGGCAGAGTGGATGTTGAATATGTGCGGAGTAGAATAGTGCTTGGTATGCATCTTTGACATGGAGTTGCATTATAGAGGGGGATATCTGAGAGATGCGAGGTTCGTAAGAGGCGTTTACATTTTGGCAGTCGCCACCGTTGGATCATATAGATACGCGAATAAGTGAGACTACCGGAGACACTCATAGGGTAATATAATATAACGTATAAAGTATCAATCGATAGACAAAAAGAAGATATTGATGACACAAAGTTAGCGAGCGAAGTCTTAACAGCGGCCAGCGGGTGGCGATGCCCCCCCGCTGGCGGGGGTATCTGCAATTGCAGATACATCTCATGTCATTGAGCAAACCAAGAGGCAAGAGAGATAACTGATCTAGGATATCTTCTAGTGCGACGGCGATGACCCATTAATGATCCTGAGTTATGATAATAATAGCCATGATTACCATAATAAGGGTCATGATTACCATAGTAAGAGCCAAAATTATTATGATAAGAATCATAATCAGGAAAGTAAGAACCTGGATTGCGATGATAAGCACCAGTATTACCATAATAAGAACCAGTATTAGGATAATAAGAGTCATAATTACCATGATAAAATGATGTTGCATCGCTACCGGTTCTGATGATGAGATGCATCCCTGGACGGATACTCATCCTCCAGTTAATATTAGTTAGTAATGAACCATTAATATCGATTATTTTCCATTGTCTTGAATATAAAAAGTTACGAGAAAATAATCTCTCTAAACTACTAACAAAACCTTGCCATGTTAAAGCTGTTCTAAATGGAATCTCAATTGTTTGATTGTTGTTTATACCAAACTGGGAGCTGCGAAAGCTAACTAAAATTGGATCCTCCATACCCATGCTAAATTGGTTCTGAAAAAATGGCGAGTAGTTCACATTTGAAAGTATATTGTTTGTTTGTTTGTTGTTTGTTTTATTAATTTATAATAAATAAAATTAATTGATAAGAAAGAAAAAAGAAAGAAATATAATCCCCTTTTATAGTGTTCTCTCGATCAGGCAAGAAGAAACAAAAAAGTATAGTTCCGACTTTCTGGCACAGGTGTGTGCAGATGAGACGATATCCTATTTGGGCTATTGATTTGGTGACTATAATTATTTTAAATATTTTTAATAAAATGATTATTCCTGTGTTTCCAAAATTAAATAAACTACTAAAAGAATACAAAAAAGTCCGTATAATTAGCGCAGATAGTATGTGTAATTGAGCAAATGATGCGATGTTAGAAGTGGTTTTTGGGCGGGATTGTAAGATCATCTATGGGCTTAATTTGTGATGCAGGCGTAAGCGGCACTGGATAACGGCATCTGCTTATTTAGAGAGCAGTGAGAACATTGAATGACCAACGGGAAAAGGTGGTATTTGCAGTCTATACACGCAGCTCTTGTCAGCACACACACAACCACACACACAACCGCACACGCGACCACACAGCGTTGTTAGCGTACGCTGAGCAGTGACGACCGTCCCACTGCGACACGTCGGAAATACCCTCTAGTGCGTGCGATTGGGCGAGATTTGCCAGTTCTATGCAACTAGATGCAGAGATTATGTTTATGGTCAGCGATGAGATGTATAGATAAAATAATCGGAGGGATCTGTTTGGACAGAACTGGGTATTATAGATGCAGCGGCGGGGTCCAGGCTCGCGGAGCCTCGCCGGCGGAGTAAGGCGCAGCATAGATATGGTTATCTACAAAGCACTCGAGTATTATTTAGTTATCTCAATAATTGTAGGCCAGTAAGCACCCTCAATTATTGATCCATAATTGTATGATCCAAGATAGTGATCACTCTAATGGGCACAACGTACTAAATAGTGAAACCTAAGTACAATATTTTGGATAAAGTGGCAGTCCAGCGCGACATCTTTGACATGAATTGTTTTAATCTAGACCCGTAGTCGCAGTGGACAGAATATAAGGGTACAAGATCCGTGCAGGGGAAACATCTCCCTAGACTTAAAGATCAGAATTAGTATGCATGTCAGGGACAATTAATACTTTAATGTACCTGAGTAACATAATTAACTCTAAATTACAATTAGAACTTATAGTTAATTAAAGATCAACAACTAGTATAAGTGAAAACCCAAATATTGCGATTGTCTTACCTGTGTAGTTCTAGACTGTTGGGTCAGCAAAGTACTGAGACAAATAGGAATAAGTACCATAAAAACAGTTCCCTGACAGGCCGCCTGCTAGACAGCAGAACCATTTTACGCATTCTCCGGCCCAATTCAAAAGCACATGCTAAACATGTATTTATACAGTACACCAGATATCTGGTCAATAACGAGCGCTCTGCGTGGCACTGTCCGGCTGATAACGGACACTCTGTGTGGTACTGTCCGGCCGATAACGAGGCGCTCTGTGTGGTACTGTCTGGCTGGTAACGAGGCGCTCTGTGTGGTACTGTCTGGCCGATAACGAGGCGCTCTGTGTGGTACTGTCCGGCCGATAACGAGGCGCTCTGGCCGGTGCTATCTGGCCAATAAGGAGGCGTTTCTGCCGAGAGTTTGTGATTGTGATTATTTGTTATACAGAAGCCCGCATATTACGAGTAGAAATCCTGCTTGCTTTTTAGTAGCCGTGAAATTCTAGCACTGGCGTTCTAGTACTCCATCAGATTATTTTGTTCACTTACATATGCTAGAATTGCAAATTGAAATTTCCTCCGATTTTTGCAGAAAAGTTTACCCTGCGGATCATAAAATAGGCAGCAGGGTACCCTCAAGAGGAATTATACCAACACAATCAGAGCGACCAATACAGACTACATGGTATTAATGAGGATATAATATAGTATAATATGGTATTCATGAGGACATAATATAATATAATATGGTATATAGTAATTTATAAGTAAAAAAAAGATACTTAATATGCAAAAAAAGACTATACTTTTATCATGAATTTCACCGCTATTGTATAGCATCCCTCATTTATCGGGTAGACCGTTTTAATAAAGTCGTAGTCTGTCCAAAGCCACCACAATTATGATGGTTATTCATAGATGATCTTGAATTATTAGAGTTAGGATAATTTGAACCAGAACCATAATCAGGACGATCAGGATCAAAACCATTATTATTAAATGCTCCACCACCATTAAGGGCTCTTACAATGATATCCATTCCTGGGCGAATGTTAAAGTTCCAGTTAAAAGCATTCAATAGAAGGACACCATCAGCAATAATATCACAATTGCGTAAAAGTGCAGCAATATTAATATGATCAAAGAGTCTTGCCATAAAAGCAGTAAAAGCTTCCCAAGTTCCGGTCAATGCCATAGGAACCTCCATCCGTTGCCCATGGTCATCGCCAAATACTTCACCGAGAAAAGTGATGAAAACAATGTTTTCATCAATGTTTTCTAACTAGTAACGACGATCTTGATAGCTCATAATGCTAAGTTTCTTGAATTTTTTGTTTTTTGTAAATTGAAGTAAAAAAGTGAGGCAAAAAATTATGAAGAATTTGGCCTTTTATAGATTTCCAGGAAACGCAGGAGTAAATAATAGTCACAGTATTGCCAAAGTGACGGCCTGGCCGCTAGCTCTTTCTGCTTGAGTAAAATTCCTAAAACGAAAATTATGGTACGATACTTGATCTTATTTAATAATATTATTAATTAGTAAACTACTATAACGAATTGAGATTTAATTAGGCTATGTAAATAGTGTATAAAGACAATAAATAGAGCTACAATAGGAAATTTTAGTGATTTCTACACTATATTTTTTCTGAGTCATAATTGATTTATTTTATTTCTTGTAATGATATAAACCCCAAAATGTACGTTATACGAATACGACAAACATATACGACTATCATGTTTGCTATGCCAGTAGTCTACCGCCCAGGCAAAATTGAACTTTCTGCACCGGACTTCGGAGTTCATAGTAATTTCTGACCAGCTTGATTGAAAAGAGTGAGCAAAATGGGATACTGTATCCTGGATTTGTGATTGCATAAGAATAGGAATAAGGGCTCTGATCCAGCCTACTCTGATCTGCAAAAGTTAGAGTTACAGTAGTTGCGGCGCTCAGGCCAATGTACCGCAGCGACTCAAGGCAGGGCCAGCTTAATACACCAAAGCACAGCCACCTGCGGCTGAGAAGGCTGCTAAAGTATACCCAAGGGTGTACAAACTCTGCATTGGATTAGTATCATGTCGAATTATAGTTGCAGCCCAACGATCTTCTGTGTCACTTTTGCCCAAATGCCGCGGCGTCCCCACCATGAAATTCTCGTCCCCACAATGACTGTCATCCTCGAGGTCTCTATGGCACACGCATTCTCACCAGGGAGACAGTATCCCCACCTTGGTACCAGTCCTGCCTAGTACACTAAAACTCCGCGGCGCACGGCTAGCTGAGGCCGAGCAGGCTGCCAAAGTATACTAGAGGGTGTGCACACTGTGTTGGATTGGCGACCTGTCAAATTTATAGTTGCAGCGCAACGGTCTTCCGCGCGATTTTTGTCCAAATGAGGAGCATCCTCGCCATGATTCTCATCCTCGCCACGGTTCTCATCCTCGCCACGGTTCTCATCCTGACCATGGTTGGCATCTTCTCTATGGTGCCAGTCCTGCCATTCCCACTCCTCCCCAGTCCGCGTCTGTGGCGCCTACTTCCTCATCTTTGCGGTAGCATCCTCGCGGTAGCAGCACCACCGTTCTCGATCTCCGCTGGGAAAATAGAAGCCTCATAATAGCGGCAGAGGCCTCACCAGGGCGTCCATATGACGATAACGTACTCACTGGGGCGTCCTAATGCTCACCGTGGCGCCCTGATACTCATCATGGCGGTGTTTTCCCAACCAGGCCAGCCACATCCCACCGTAGAGCCCATGTATGTCTGGTTTCTCTGGCAGACTGGTAAGGGGCCCTTGCCTCAGCCAGATCTAAACTCCTGAGTAAATTCTGAGATCAAATATCTGACAGCGCTAAAACAATAGTAACACTACGTCTTCGTGTCTCATAACAGCACGGCGCGCCGACCGTCGTTGCAGGGTTCACTGATTCGTGTTTCTTTTTTCATAAATTTAGAATTCCGCTCAGTTACACCCTGGCCCTCATCGCGTGTTTGAGGAGGAGGCAAACGCATATAGAACTGTTTGGGTACTTAACAGTGCTGTTTTACCGTCTATTTATTAGTTTTGCTACTCAATATATTTATATATTAAATTCCATAAAATGTCTGGAGATGATGAGGACCGCCACGAGTCTCCAAAGCGACCAAGTTTCCCTAAATCCAGGTCTAAGTTCCATCTTAGTTTAGAGGATATCAGACGCAGAGCTGGCACTGATGGAAAGCTGGATCTGACAATATCAACAAATATATTAAAGACACCATTTAGAACAGTTTTTACAACTCCTCCATCACCAGTTTTACAAGGTGTTGGTAAGAATGACTCGGATGTTTTGAACTTTGATAACGTTAAAGATGTATCACATAAATTATTAAATGCTACATTTGGAACTAAAGATATAAGATCACCAATAATTCAAAGACTGAAACCTGATACTGGACCAGCTGGTACTCCAAGCAGAGTTAATATTGCAGATTCAGATTATTTTGGTGATTATGGTTCAATCTCTATAAATGATGAAATTCCTCAAAGACCACCTACATTGTTTTCACATACTTTCCCAACTGAAGAGTTCCCATTATTAGCACCAGCAATGTCTACTAGAATTATTGATTCAGAGACTAATAGTTTATATAGTGATAATGGTGAAGAAGATGAAACTAAGACTCCTCTTAAGCGTAATTTCTATGATGATTTTACGTCTATTGATTGGGTTTATAGTAATGAGAAAATTTCCAATTCAAAATATGAATTAAATTTATTAAAAGGTTTAAGAGGAAGAGTTTTTAGATTATGGCTGGTTATGAAAAATTGGATATTAATCGCTATTGTAGCAGTTGTTTTTGCTAGTATTGCATATGTGATTAATAAGTGTGAATTTTTTTTAGTAGATCTTAGAAGAGGTTATTGTTCAAGAAGTTGGCTTTCAAATGAACAATTTTGTTGTATTTCTGATGAAGTTTGTGAAGATTGGATTCCTTGGTCAACTAAAGTTAAGGCTGGAAATCCAAAATTAGTGGAAATGTTAATTTATGTATCTTCAAGTTTAATACTTGCATTAATATCAGTTTTAATAACATTAACTACAAGAAATGAAAATCCTCTTGTTGGTAGTAGGGGTTCTACAATTTATTCAGCTGCAGCATCTGGAGTTCCAGAAGTTAAAACAATTCTTTCTGGATTTATTATTAGAAAATTTCTTGGTGTATACACCTTAATTGCCAAATCAATAGGATTAATATTTGCCATTGCTTCAGGTTTAACTATTGGTAAGGAAGGTCCATACGTTCACTTGGCTACCTGCGTAGGTAACTTGTGCTGCAGACTCTTTAAATCTTCTAACGAGAACGAGCTAACCAAACGTCAAGTGCTCTCTGCGTCCACCGCCGCTGGATTCGCATTATCATTCGGCTCACCATTGGGCGGAATCTTATTCAGTATCGAAGAGACTACTTACTACATTACTGGCTCACAATTATTCAAGAATTTCTTTTGCGCGGTCATTGGGATATTGTTTATGAAATTCTATGACCCTTATGGATCAGGGAAACCAGTAATGTTTGAAACAAACTATGTGAGTGAATGGAAACCTTCTGAGTTGGTTTACTTTATATTCATTGGAGTAGCTGGTGGATTGCATGGCGCATTCTTTGTGAGATTTGCTTCTAGTTGGTGGCCTAAATGGTTCAGACAATTGAAATTCATTAAAGGTAGATTCATAAGAGAAGTCCTTTTACTAACATTGATCACATCGTGTATCACATTTTTCAATAGCTATACCCGTCAACCCGTTCCGGAACTTCTTTTTGACTTGGCATCATCGTGCGACTACTCCAAGCAAAATCAACTGTCTGAATTGTGTCCTAGAACTCTTGATGAGTATCCAGACTCAATTAAGACAATAGCAGGAGCTTTCTTCATTAAACTCTTTCTTACTGCCGTTACTTACGGTATTAAAGTCCCATCCGGTATCTACGTTCCTAGCATGGTGTTGGGGGCTACTTTTGGCCGCTCGTTTGCAATGATTATCCAGTTTCTCCGACTCAAGTATCCGTCAAATCTCTTAGCGGACAGTAAATGCTTGAACTCTAATAAAGGCTGTATAGATTTCGGAATCTATGCAATGATTGGTGCTGGCGCGTTCATGGCCGGTATCACCAGAATGAATGTGACGTTGGCTACTACGCTCTTTGAGATCACAGATAGTTACACGTACGTCTTACCAATATCTATCAGTATCGCTGTTGCTAATTGGGTGGCTAACTCTATAGAGCTGTACTCGTTGTACGAGCTCTTGATCATCAACCACAATTTCCCGTTCGTCAAGAGTACCAAAGCGTTGGGATTTGGAGATAACTTGACAGTGGCCGACCTAGAGGAGCAGGGGTTCCTTTTCCGCGACAACAGGATCGACTTAAGCGAGGTTAGCTCTACCACAATGTCAGAGTTGCGGTCGCAGTTGAACCAGTTGCAGACCAAGGGAATGACCGATGCTTGTTTACCAGTATTAAAGGACGATACGTTACTTGGAATTCTTCCAGGACCTGATTTAGAATTTGCATTAGATAAACTTAGAGAATTTTGTTTAGAATATCATATAAAGAAAGAAATTGCTGTTAAAATTACTAAAGAGAGCTCAGATGAGTATTACGGAAATATTGACCAAGAGCTGTTTTCTGAAGTATCATCATCTATTACATCGTCTAGACAACTACTTGCAGTTGAGATATTGAACGAGTTAACGAACCTTTCTAGCATTGTTGATAGTTCACCTATCCAGTTAGATATCACTGCGAAAGTGTCGCTCGTTGAGTTGATTTTCAAGCGGGTCGGGAATCGGTCGATCTCCATTTTGGACCACGGAAAGTTTATAGGAATTCTACACAAGAAGAGTTTCATCAGCTACTGTCGTCAGAATAAGTTTAGTTAATATAACTATTTATAGATTCATATATTCATCGTTAAATACTTTGTAGGGCGATCGCACGTGTTAAGATGTTATATAATTCAGAGAGATGAGCGGAACCACCAGACGACAACCGCTACAGTTTGCTAGTATGAGAAGTGCTGTAATACTTGTGGACCTGCCATTGGAGAGCACGAGATATACCAGTGCTATTTCTAATATTACTGAGCAGTTAATGTCTGACTGTGCAGGTGATGCTCAGAGTGAATATAAGACTCACATCTTGGCTACCAATGACAGAGGCGCGAGACTAGCAAAGTACTTGGATACTAAGAGACAGCTACAAAAACAGTTATATTTTCATATTATAACAGATATTGAAGATGTTAATATCTTAGAAGCTATTTTATTAGGGTTTTATAACTTATCAAGAAGTATAATACTTGAGAAAGAGACAGAGCTTGGACTTGCCGTCAAAGCTCCTATATTAACACAAGTTTTATTCAATGTTTCTGGGAGAACAGTGGAATGTGATCTAGTTGCCGGAACAGACCCAGGGACGCGGCTAGGTTACACTGGTGCGTTCAGGGAGATCGTTTTGGACGACCCAGAGGGCCTGCCTGTGGCTAAGAAGTACTACAGAGACATTAAACCGGTCGCTGTGACGTGTGTTGGTGGCACTTTCGACCATTTGCACGATGGCCACAAGATTCTATTGTCCATGGGAGTGTTCTTGTCCCAGAAACAGCTCATTATCGGGCTCTCCAATGACGAGCTACTCGCCAACAAGAAGCACGACGAGTTCCTTGATCCATACCAGTTCAGGTACGATACATTGAGCGGGTTCGTGCACAAGCTAATACATTCGCAGGAGTTAAAGATCTACGAGCTCAGCGATATGTATGGCCCCACTGCCTTTGTCAAGGATATGGACCTCTTGCTAGTCACCGAAGAGACCGCTAAAGGCGGAGACATGGTAAACAGTAAACGGGCAGAAAACGGTCTCAGCCAGTTGGAGATATTTACAGTCAAGCTCATTGAGGACGACCAGAAACAGGATAAGATCAGCAGCACTTATATACGGGAGAGCCAGTCCGTAGAGTTCGAGGCGTTGATACAAGAAGCAGCAGTTTAGGGCACTGATTGCAGGGCTGCCCTAACGTAGCTAGCTGGCTAGCTGGCCGCTGACAGCGGCGGCCGAAGCCCTAAGTTATTGTTCACATTCATTCATATATTTTTATTTACAGTTTTATAGTGATTACTCGTAGCCTAATGAGGACTGTACGCTGCTTGCCCCAGCCTGCAATGTCAAGCGGTTATAGAATCTGACAGCACTTAACCACAATCTTGGAAGGATATTACCGTCGTAACTATGTTTATTGTATAAATCAGCAGAACTAAGATATATATTAGCACTGTAAGTTACGTTAGTCTTAGTCTCTTGGTCTACCTCAGGGCTTAACTCAATATAAATCTCTTGGAATCGAACATCATGAACTCTATAAGGCATTCCATAGTCTGATAATGTTTCAAATGTACTAACCAACAGATTAGGAACAGTAAACTTTAACACAACCGAGTCATCTACCGTCTCATATATATCATCAGTAGAAGCCGTCAACTCCTCTCTGGTGATTCCATTAGACAATCTCAATTTGAATAATGGACTGTTTAAGAGCTGGTACAATACTTCCTTTATAACATCATTCTCAGTTGTAAACTCTTTTGCTAACTTCTTTGGGTCTAAGCTCACCTTGCTGTTAAAAGTATCACAGTAGGCAAAGAAGCGCTCATCATCGTCCTTATAATCATGAACAATCTTTGGCATTTGCATAGAATTTGGTAATTTATAAAATGGTGTACTCTCATACTTCTTACTAAGATAATAGCCGTACGCAGTTACACCACAAGTGGTGCCTATTATAGCTCTTCTCACTAAGCCCATGCTACTGCTGTTGGTCGTCCTTTGGCGGAGGAAAAAAAAAAAATTTCCCCGTCATTATTATACTACTGCGTGTGCGCACTACAGGGCTATTTCTCAGTTTATTACAATGTGTATCATTTTTTATCAAACACCAATCTCTCCATAAATGTCGGAATTGGATCATTAAGTTGCGACAAATATTCGTTCTTAGCGTTATTGCACTGGTCTATAATGCGGCCCGCGTGGTCTGACGATACCTTCTTAGCCTTCAACACCTTCTCCATGAACTCAATCGGAACGTCATTAAAGTCGATTATCAATTCTTTATATTTATCGACAATATCCTCATCTGCGTCCAAATATACAAAGTCAATTAAATATTCAATGACACGGAACTTTGACTCTAAGCCCTCGTAGTATCCATCAAAAGTAGGGAAGAAAATAGATACATCAAGCTTAATCTTTTCAATAATCTTGAGCTTCTTTGACTCACTGCTGAAATTAGAGTGAATGTGCTTATTATTGAGTCCCTGTAAATAGTTTACTAACACTTCATCAATAATATTCTCAATAATAATATCAAACAAAAGTGGATTTAATAATGGTTGTATATCATTAACATATTCCATAATAGTATCACATATCTGTCTGCACTGATGTCCACCATCATTATACCAATCTTTAGTAAAAATTTGCTTAAATGGTGGTTTTAAGTCATCAAACATTATACGAACTAATGTCTCTAAACATTCTTTAGATAAACCAATAAATCCATCAATAACACTATCTAAATTCTCCTCCATTCCTGGTGCATATTTCTTGGATACCATCTTGAGATATTTAGTCTTCATCGATTCAATAAAATCTGCACCTCTAATTTGATCATTAGAAAGTGCAACAATATATTCTATTAAACCACCTGGGAATTCTTCTTGTGATCCTTCATTATTGAATTGTAATAATTTATTAACTTGCATCTGCATTAAAGCACCCCAACCTTTTTGTCTATCAATTAAAATAGTACAAAAATCTGAAATAACTCCTGATAAAATCTTTTGTTGTCCAGAACCTGCTGCAACATCAGATTGTTGAATAAACATACGGAAAACAACATTAGATCCTTCAAATCCAAGAAGACCTTCTTCATCAGTATCTGGTGGTGCTTCTCTTTTCATAAATTCTGTCTCTTCAGTACGTTTCAAGTTAAACATCCAATCCTTCATCTTGTTTACAATTAATCCCATGTAATCTTGTAATAATTTCTCCTTTTGTTCATTTCCAAGAGCTGATCTTACTTCTGCACGTTTAAATCCTAAAGTTTCCTTTAAAAATTGTCCAAACTTTTTATCAAAATCTAATATACTAACAATAATTAAAGTTTCTGGTTCCATATCAATGATTTTAGTTAAAAGTTTCAGACAATTTCGTGTATACATATCAAATAACTTTTCAAAGAAATTCCATCTAGCTGGTACCAAGTTAATATCAATAAAGTTCTTTACCATATTCAAATCATCAAAAATCCACTCCAAGTTATCCAAAATTTCAAAATATGCTCCTGCCAGTTCAGCTTCTGCCTTTTCACGGAAAAATTCATCACAATTCTTGAAAGTTTCTTCAACAGATTTTTCTAAAATCTCAAAGAACCAACTCAAATAATTACGTGCTTTCAATCTGGTAATAGAGTTGCTCAGCATGAGCTGGTTCTTGATAGTGGCAAAGTTCTTGTCATAAATCTGTTGCTGTTGGAACGTCAACTTAGGCCCCGAGCTCTTGGACTCATTCCCAGACTCGTCCAACTTACTGGCAACTGTGTACTTCATCCCCTGGTCCTCCATGTTTTTCTTAATTAAACCCAACACTCTGTGCTCAACTATAGTCATTGTACAGTTGATCTTGAGATCCTCGCGCTCCTCAACGTCAAGAATCTTTATCAAGATCAGAACGAGCTCCACGTTGTTCTCCTTGCAACTCTCAATCATCATTGAAATAATCTCCTCTAAAATCTTGTCAAACTTCATCACCACGTACTTTAAAGGATAAAACAACTTTGTAATGATAGACTTGTAGTCGTTAGACACCCCGTCCGCGTAGTCGTCCAACTGGTCCTTCACATCCCGCAACCGGTTCAAGCTGTAGTGGATCTTGAACAAGCTGGGCAACTTCATCTCTGGGTCAATCACAATCTTCTCCTCAATGTCGCCCTCGTTGTCCTCTACGTGCTCGCCAACATCCCGGTCAATTAGCGCATTGATGTACTTTACCTCATTGTTAAAGTTTAATATGTCGCTGTATATCTTGTTGACCTTGAGGAAGAAGTCATAGATCTGACTGGTCTCGTTCACTAGCTCAAAGTTATTAATAGAGTCCATGTTCTCTTCGGATACTTTGCTAATCTTGTTAAACTGCATCTTGATCGCGTTGATCTTTTGCTGTGACTCCTGAAGCGTCTTTAGCCCAGACATTGTGGTCTGGATCTGGGTCTGAAATGAAGACTTTAACTGTAGATCTACATTAGACTTTTGCTGGGCAATCTGCTTCTTAATCAGCCCAGTCTTTTCTAGATCCTCCTCAGTCTGAAGCAAACTAGCAATCTTGTCGATCGCCAGCTCAGCTATCTGAATCTCGTGCATCGCTCAGCTCTCCTGTCGCCGCCGCTGTCCTCCTGGCCGCTCGCTCCCGCGCTCAGTTTCTGCCTGGCTGTTATTTTGCTACGCGCGCCCGCAGGGTGCTCGCAGGGCTGGGGCACCGGCCCGCCTGGCAGTACGGTAGGCAGTACTACACCGTACGCACAGTACTCCTAGCGGTTACAACCCTTACACTACAGTGCTGGCAGCCCAGTGCTGGCAGCCAGAGCCACCGCCCGTGCCACCGCCCGTCGGGTGCTCGCAGGGCTGGCGCACAGCCACACACCGCCCCGCCTGGCCAGTACGGTACGCAGTACTACAGTACTTCTAGTACGCACAGTACTCCTACTACGACCCTTACTCTACAGTGCTGGCAGCCAGCGCCGCCGCCCGCGCCCCGCCCAGCGCCGCTACACGACCATATTCACGTAATCTTGCACTGCCACTATACATAAACACATCTAAGCGGTGGCTCTCAACAAAAAGTTAATAACAACGGCAACAAATAAGAAGAAACACAAGACTGTTGGTCCAAAACGATCGTCGTATGGTCCAGAACCTCTCTTTCTAATAGCGTCAGCACGCCAGTGGTAGGTAACTAAAGCATAAATCATTGTCAACATTGCAATTAAAGTAAAAAAGAAGGCAGAAACTCTCCCAACTTTATCACCAAAATTTAGTAAACCAACACCTAATGAACCCAAGATTATTGTAAAATTAAGCCAACTTAAAAATGTACGCTCATTAGCAAAGAAAACTTTTGGCTCAACTCTGGTAGGAAGAGCAATTCTCTTACCTGGTGTAGATTGAAGTAATGGCGCTGATGACATTATGACTCAAGTAGTTGAATTTTAGACACTAAGAAAAAAAAAAATTACCTCGAGGGTTTAAGATGAGCTTTTTCAGTCCTAATTTCTTTCACTCTCAGCACACACCAAACCTGCCGCCCCCTAATAGGAAACTCATCGGCAACGTGCGCCAGAACCAGACGGGGTGTCACACCCCCATTGACCCATTATCCGGGTGACACCCGAATGCGCGCCGCAGATCCTGGTCGCCCGACTGAGATAGCGATAAGGTAAGCCGAGGGAAAAAAAATTCCGGTACGTTGTTGGCTGTACAGAACGGGTATCTACGAGGAGTGCGTGATAAGAACGGCGTGAGCGAGTGAGAGTCAAGAAGAGAGCGGGTAATAGGATCTTTTACTTAATAGTAGTAATAAATAGAATTTTGGTAGAGAGAGAGAGAGAGAGAGAGAGAGAGAGAGAGAGAGATTTATTAAATATGTCAGGAGAAGTGTTGGACGATGATGAGATTCGTCGAGTCAATGAGCAGAGAGATTTGACTGACCAGGCGTTGCGGAAGCTTCTGATGTTGACTGTTACTGTTGATAGTGGCAGTAACAGTGATAGGGAGCCTGAGGTGTCGACAGTTACTGTAGATACTGTTAATGAGAAGGGAGTTGTTGATAGTGTTGTTATCAGCGGTTTGCCACCACTGCCGCCGCCGCCGCCGCCGCCAGCAGCAGCAGCAGCAGCGGAGGACAAGTCACAGCGTAATAACGAAGCTGACGATGACAGTACCGAGAAGCAGACGGAGAGCGATACTGATTCTACTGATAAGCAGAATCCGAGTTTTGTCAGTTTAACTCATCAGTTTGGTCGTAGATCAAGTGATGATTCTAATAAGAATTCTCAAACCAGTGATATTTCGTTAATGTTAAACAGGCCACGAAACTATATTACTTACATTGAAAGCTCTGAACTTATACCGTCAAATAGCAATAGCAATAATAATAGCAGTACCGGCAGCACCAATTATAACGATATCAGTTTTAAGAAGGAAGACAGTTCTGAAGGCGGGCCTCATCGTGTGACTTCGCCGATTAGAGGCTCAAAAGATTCCCAGCAGCACCAACACCAGCACCAGATCCAAGTTCAGCAGCACCAGCAGCAGCATAATAATTTTCAACAGCAACAGCAACAGCAACAGCAACAGCAACAGCAACAGCAGCAGCATCAGCAGCAGCAGCAGCGGCAGCAGCAGCGGCACAAGCAGCCGCTGGCGACTCAGCCACAGTTGCAACAGCCACAGCAAGCACACCATGGTTTGAAAAAGCTACCTCACGATAGCACTATTGATCCGAATTCTGTTAATATATTTCTGAACCAAGAGTCAATTAATGATAAACTCAGACAAAAGCACATGCACAGCAGTACTGGACTGCTAAGCAACTCACTTACTAACGTTACAACGGCTACGGATTCATCATCACCTGGTGAGACTATTTCTGTTCAATTTGATAATTCTACGGAGAGTATGACAAGCTCTAATGAGGATCTCCCAGAAGGTATTTCTAGGCCTTTATACGTACCTGCAGTTATTAGAAAAACTAAAGAAACAATTGATGCTAAAGAATATTATATTAATATGAAAGAAAAACAAAAAAGGTTACAACAACAGCAAATGATTAGACAGCAACAATTACAAGCTCAAAATGCCGCTTCTGCTGCAATTGCTGTCAATAAGTCAAAAACTTCTGAGAACTCCAGCAGCAGTAGTCTGCCGGGAATATTTGTTTCTGTGAAGAGAGGTAATTCAGGATCCAAATCCAATTCAAATTCTCAGACAAGTTCTGCATCGTCGTCACCAATTGGTAATTTTAAACCTCGACTTTCGTTAGATGCAAAGCATAATGAGATAGCTAATCAATTACAAAACTCTAATGTTGCATCTCCAAACTCTGGAGGATCAATAATGAGCTATCTTTTCCCATCGAACCCACCAAGTCCTTTAGAACACACAGGTGTCGTTGAATCCGACTATTTAAACAGAGGAGGAGTCGGTATGATTAGAAGTGTGAGCGTGAACTCGCTCAACAGCGTAACTGGTGGTAGTATCCACCGGTTTTTGCGCAATGCGCTGCTGCTGCTGCTGGCGGCCATACTGGCTCTCCAAGGGAAGAAGACAAAGCCGACACCGGAGTGCCCGATTCCCAACGACCACTGGAAGCCGGACTCCAGCGCCCGCTACTGCAATGGCTGCGATCGCGAGTTTACGCTCATTTTCCGTCGCCACCATTGTCGCCGGTGCGGTAAGATCTTTTGCGATAACTGTTTAAATCACAAGGTTAAACTTGACCAGGATTTAAAATTCACAGTGTTTGGTCAGGACGATTTGCTAGCAAAGGCAGATAACGCGTCTGTAGGATGGGAAGTCAAGGCATGCAAAAAGTGCTACAAAGATTATAAAAGATTCACATTGGACCAACTAGACCAGTCAGGATCAACAGTTCCAGCTGTATCTACAAAGAAGGAACTAAAAACTACTAGAAGGGTAGATCAAAACGATTTTGAGAATGCTGACGATGACTATGACTGGAGCACGTTTTAAAAATATTCTACTAACAAATATCTTTTTTCTATTATTTCATTTTATTCTTTCTTTACATTCCAGCTATAGCATATAATAATAATACCATATTCGAATCTTAAAAAATTAAGGGAACATAATGAGTGTATGTAAGTATTGCTCTTCCGTAGGGTATCAGGGAAATTGACATCAAGAAAATCTGCGATTTTACGCGTAAGCGCGACAGGCCAGTACCGAATTAACATATACCATACTATTTCAGTATGAATGTCGATGCCATTTTTTCACAGCCTGTGCTGATGACTGAGGCTAACTTGAAAAGGGCAGGATATGGTGAGAAACAGTCTAGCAGAGGAGGCGTTGCTTCTAGGACTGCTACTATAAGTGATGGCTTGGACAACTCTCCGGCAGAGGCAGGTATCATTGACAGAGTAGTGCTACGAAACTTTATGAGCCATTCTTTTTTTGAGTTAAATCTAGGTCCTCAACTTAACTTTATAGTAGGAGCTAATGGAAGTGGAAAATCTGCCATTTTAACTGGAATTATTGTTGGATTAGGATGTAAGGCTAATGAGACAGACAGAGGTAAAAATTTAAAAGATTTAATCAAGATAGGCACTGATATTTGTAAGATTTCTATATATATTGCTAATAGAGGTGAAGAAGCGTTTAGTGTTGATAAATATGGTGATCAGATCTTAATTGAAAGAACCCTTAGGGTAGATGGTGTTAATTCGTATTCTATAAAGAATGCTGGAACTGGTAAGACTATAAGTACAAAGAAGGGAGATCTAGATGAGATTATGGAGTTTTTCGACATTACAGTGAATAACCCAATGGCGTTTTTATCACAGGGAGATGCCAAATCGTTTTTAGCTCTGAGCAGCGAGCGTGATAAGTATCTGTATTTTATGAAAGGTATTCAGATGGACCAGATCATTGGCGAGTTTAAGCATTCTTCTGAGCAGCTCCGTCGAGTGGAGCAGGAATTGCACGATAAGCGAAAAGAGCTCGAGGCCTTGAAGGAGGACGAGAAGGTCGCCAACGCCGAGTACACTAAGCTACACAAGGCGCGAAATCTTCGTCAGATGAAGAAGGAGACCACAGGGAAGATCTTGTGGTATAAGATTGATAAAGAGAAGGAGAAAGTTGATGCTTTAGAGCAGATGAAGCAGGAGGCTGTGCAGGGTGTCGCGACAGCCGAGGATGATATCAATGCATGCGAGCAACAAAAGCAGCAGATATCTCAGAATCTTGCGGACCAGGTAATGGCTGTTCAAAATTGTCAAGAAGAGGTTGTACAAGCTCGTGCTAATAAGGATAGATTGAATGATAAGGTGCAAGGTATAGGTAATAAGGTTAGTGAGATTGAGTCACGGATTCAGGATTTACAGAATGAGGTGCATCAGAAGAAACGACAAGTTGAACAGTATCGTCGAAAGATTGATGCTGAGACTAAAGAAGCCGAGAAATTGGCCGCTGCCGCGTTACTGGGAGATTCACATGAGATGTTAACTGAAGAAATTAAGCGATTAGAAGCTGACATTCGATCAGCTGGAGAACGACGCGAACAGTTATCAATAGATTTATCGCTGGCCGAGACTTCTCACCATAGAACTGTAAAAGGGTTACGCGACCAGGGCCAGGAAAAGAAGGAAGAGATTGAGAAGATTAGCAGACTTCGTCATCAGTTACATCAGATGGATAAGAATAAGTATGAAGCCTTTGGAGGATCAAAGATGGCTGATGCTATGAGAGAGCTTGAGGTGCTGAAGAACCGGTTTAGATATGCTCCAATTGGTCCTTTAGGTACTCTTATGACTCTTAAACCTGAATTTGAAGAGTTTAGACAATTATTAGAGAAACATTTGAATGTTAATGGATTTGTTGTGGATAATTTCTCTGATTTACAAGTCTTAAGAGACATTTTAAGAAAACATAAATGTCATCAAGGTGCACGTATTCTTGTTAGAAAATTCGAGAAGTTTAATTATGAATCTTCAATTTCTAGTATTCGTCACAAGATGAGAGACATTCCAGACGCTACTTTATTAATTGATATGTTTGATTTTAAGCGGGAAGAGGTAAAATATACTTTGATTGATATGTCAAAGATTGAGCGTTGTGTAGTGGTTAAAGATCAAGATAAAGCTCATAGAGTAGTGGAATGGATTCCTGAGGTTAATGTGTGCTTGTGTCCATTTGATGTTGCTTCAGGTAAGCGTATTGGTATGAATGGAGCCACACGTACTTTGCGTGCTGATCCTATATATTATAAGCTGCACGAACTCCCTCAAATAGGCAGAAGTGGTGGTGTGGGATCAGTTGGTTCGCTTGATGTGAAGAAAGCGACCTTAAAGTTAGAGGAGCTTCGTATGGAGTACCGTCAGATGGTGGAGGGGAAGATTCAGCAAGAGCAGCACCGGTTCAGAAGGGAGACAGACGCGATGAAAAACGAGTACGCAGAACTTAAGGACAAATCCAAAGTGTGGCTGAGTAAGATCAAAGAATTACAGGATAAATTAGATAAGGAAGAAGAGGAAGGGGACGGCAGTGGGATCAGAAGTAGGATTGAAGGGTATGAACAGAGTATTGCTACGATCAAGTCAGAGATTGAGATTAATAGTAGATCCATTGGCGGGTCTCTGCAAGAGTTGGCGCAAGTGAAAGAGCAGTTTGAAGAGGTTAAGGACCAGTATAGAGTCATGAGCAGGGAGGTGAAGCAGATTATTGATAAGTTGACTGAGTTAGAAAAGGTGCAGCATCGATATGAGTCAAAACTGGAGGAGATTGATGAAAGTATTGATAATGCCAAGTTGCTGATTCGCAGAAGACAAAATATTTTGAATAAAGTTGAGGAGAAGATTACTCAGTGCACTCTGGCCATTGAAAAGATTGAAGCTGAAGCAGAGAAGTACCTTACTTTTGAAGAGGCTAAAGAAGCGTTGAAAAATTCTCGTATTCAAGATTTGGAAGTACAGTTACAAGCAATTAATCAAGAGCTTGAAAAAGAAGAAATTCAAACTAGACAACAAGGATTAACTGAAGAAGAAGTAGTTGAAAAAAGAGAAAGAGCTTTAGCTTCTTATATGACCGCTAGAGATGAATTAGTTAAAGCAGAAGATTTAAGAGCTAGATTAGAGAAATCTATTAAGAATAGAATTGCTGCTGCTAGATCAAATAGAGAAATGTTATGTCTTGGTGCTAAGAATGATTTTAGTAATTCTTTAAATGCAAGAGGATATGAAGGTCAATTAATTTTTGACTTTGAGAAACAAACTTTAAAGATGCTAGTCTCGAAGGACGGGAAAGCCCCGCGAGATGTAGATACATTATCAGGTGGTGAAAAATCTTTTACACAAGTTAGTTTATTATTAGCTATTTGGGGACCAATGAGATCAAGAATACGTGGATTAGATGAATTTGATGTTTTTATGGATCAAGTTAATAGAACTGTCGCTATGCAATTAATTTTGAAAAGTTTACGGAATAATCCAAAATCTCAAATGATTTTTATAACACCATTGGATCTTAATAATGTTAAAGGAATGGCGGGTGATGACGTCAAGATTCATAAATTACAGGCCCCTGAAAGAAGTAGATAGTAAATATTAGTGTAAAAATGTACTTACTGTTAGTGTGAATATGTACTTACTGTTAGTGTAAAAATGTACTTGCTATTAGGAGTACTTGAATACCAAGAAAATGTAAGATCGCTTGATACTGTAGCACAGTTTGACTACAGGGAAATAATTTCGTGTCTTGGGCTGCATTAAACATGAATGAGGAGTTGATTCTCAGCTAATGAGCTAAAATATATTTTACAATTAACTACTTGACCTAACAGTATTCACATTTTGTACACAAGCAATGTCAAGTTAAAGATGCGAAAGCGCGAAGATACGCTTAGAGTTGGAAAGTTAACTTTCTAATCATCATCGAGTGGCCGATCATTATCCTGCTGGACCTGCACGACGAACATGAGAGTGGGGGATTCAATAGTACCCAACCATTCTGCGGGACATTATATATCAAGAGTGTTTAAGCCTCTCGCTAAGAGTGTGAATTCTTACGTAACAGTACTCTGGATTAGCAAACTTAGATAACTATTAAGGTTAATAGGATAAATTTAAAGATTAGAATAGTCGTAAACTGTAAGCTCCTGAGACTTGCTTAATTTTTGTTTGATTAACGTGCGATGAAAAAATATAAATAGCGTGTGCGCAATTACTACTATGAACTGTTACTTCGCATCAACAGGTCCTTTTTCTCACATATTTTCAGAGCACTAATTAATTTTTATGCATAAGGTTGCAGTTTCCACGTTTTTCTCTATTCACTTTACGCCAAGCTAACTGTTAATGTACAGCTAGAATGTACCTATACCTAGCATAATTTAGAACTTTTAATTATCAAAATACCTTTAAATTTCTTAAAAAAAATTAGGAAAAAAAGATATTATTAAATATTAATAAATTTATAACAATATAAGCTTAAAAAAAAATATATATTTTTAGAAGCGTGGCTGAGAATAATACTATGCGTTGTCATAATGTTACAAGTACTGCAAAGCACGTTTGTAACCAAATAAGTCACCTACATATCTTTACATTGTACTTTTCCCCTATACAAAACCATCACCATTTTAGCGGATAGGGACATACTTATGCTAAATTATATCCTGTTTTTGTTTTCGTATAAACTTTTTTTTTTCTTCTTCTTTTTCTTCTCTAAACTATATTCTGGTCCTTATTATAAATAGACTTGTGTCGCCAATAATATAACTGAAAAATATAAAACTAATATAAAATAAAACATAACTCAGTAGGACACCGGAATTTTTTTTTCTTTTTTCACTGGGTTTCGAGGGTATTTCGACCAAAAAATACTAAGGTTTTTCAAGATATCACGTGAAATAGTAATCTCCACCGGTCAGCTATATAGGAATTATTTACATATATCAAGATATCTTCAATATCATCTTAAATTTACTGTAGAAACTTACTGTTACTAAGATA
>JAJLYT010000099.1:0-25055 GCA_030571755.1 Saccharomycopsis olivae (nom. inval.) | reverse complement strand
AGGGGGGAACCCCCTTGCCGGGGGGTCTGGGGCACAGCCCCAGCCGGGCCGGAGGCCGCCGTCTTATCCGAGCAGTGCTTCGCTGGTGGGGTTTGGCTTCGTGCGCGTCACTGACGGCCTCCGGCCCGGCTGGGGCTGTGCCCCAGACCCCCTGGCAAGGGGTTCCCCCTTGAACCCCTCGCAGTTAGTTGAGGACGGCTGTGGAGGTGGTAATTAGTATGTTTCTGAGAGGTCCTGGCTGTGGAAGTGTGCTACTACGGGTCCTGTTCCAGCATGAAGGCACCACCGTACCAGCGGGCAGTACGCCTAGCCCGCTCAGGCGCACCACAGACGGCCAGCAACTTGTTTCGCCTGGCTCCTCGTCATGCCACCGAAAGCTCTGGTTGCCGCTGAGTTCGCGACGCGCGGAATGACTTCAGCGAGTATGCATACCTGTCTGGCCAGTGTCCGTATCGCGGGAGGCGGAATCCATGGGTCTCTGTGTTGAGATGAAGGATTAACCCTTGTATCAGCAACACCCAGAGTGGTGGTAAGATCAATATGTTGATCATTAGTGAGGTTGTTCGACGGCATTACTAATAGTCTTGGGCATCGCTTGCGGGTGGTTCTGGATTAAAGTTATATATCCTATATATCTCTATGTATATTCTCCCTTTCTACTATGAAGACCTCCCTCCATTTATATATGGGAGATCTTCAGTGTAAGATAAGGGTATGTAAATCAGGACTTGTAGATCATTCCTGTATTTGATTACTAATTGGATTCAAGATCATACATTAACATTCTATCGTCATACAATGTTCTGTATGTACTCAATCCAACACTCTGCCGAGGGCTGGTACGGTACTGGTGGGGCGTAGACAGCACGCAATGCTGCAAGCAGGCTCTAAACACGCTAATGGACCATTCCCTGGCGGCGGAGATCTAAATATACCGCAATGCAGCTGCCAAACACTGCCAAACACTGCCAAACGTGGGGCCCGTAGCACGCAGAACGGTACCAGTACCAGAACGGTACCAGTACCAGCATGCATACCGCACTGCGCTCAACATGGCTGGTACCACCGTCCGCGATGCGGTCGTCGCGGGGCAGATGCCAGGTACTTATATGTCTACATTCAGGACATCTGAGTACGTAGGGAGCCTTAGACCTGGATTCTACTGTCTTGGCTTATATGTCTCACCAAAACTGGTATATAAAGAAATGTCACTCGCCATGAAGGCTTAGAATATTACAAGCAAACATAAACATGCAATTTTCATTAACCTTTATAACCTTAGCTGCTTACGCCTTAGCTGCTCCTTTAGATAAGAGAATGGCCATCATGCCAAAATATGAAGTTGCTTCTAATGATGTCTTAGCTAATAGTCTTGGACAATTGATCGCATATTCAGGATTAAGTTATCAAAATTATCACAATATTACCAATCCCGTTTCTCCAGGAATCTTTAACAATAAGGTTTCCAATGACGAGACTGATCCAAAGAAATTAGCTTTAATCACCAGCTATCGTGATATTTACTCTCAGTTTGGCTTCTCCGCAAACCAGACTAAAGCAATGATGGACTCTTATAACAGCGTCGTGTATCCCCAGCGCAAAACCTTTTCTCCCAGAATCGGTACTGTGGTTATGGGGGTCTCCAAGGCGGTAGTCTCCGGTAGCCCTACTGCCATGCTGGACGACGTCCTCCCTGCTGCCGAGGAGTCTTCTGCCGCAGATTCTTCCGCCGAAGACAGCACCGCTTCTGAGTAACTGTCTAGTACATACAATATACAATAGAGTCCTGGCGCTGTAGTGCGTGCGGCCTCCGGCCCGGCTGGGGCGGCGCCCCAGACCCCCCAGCTAGGGGGTTCCCCCCTAGAACCCCCTGCGAGGTTTTTACTGGCATTTTTGTGTCACAGTGTTGAATTAAGTGGCTTGTGTAAGCGTGGAGGCCCCGCTGTTCGGTGTAGGTATGTCTAGGGGAGCCCTGGTACGGTCCTGGTACCGCCCGTTCAGCGCCAGTACTCGCCCATTGCACTACTTATCACACTGCATCGCTGAGAGTGCACAGTGCGCTGCCGCCAGATTCGCCGGCCATACTACTGGTATCTCACAATACAGTTAATAGTACAATACAGTAAAGTTGGTGCACAGCACGCACGGTACTACCCGTACTGTGCCTGTCCGGTACCGTACTAGCAAGCTGTCCGATCGTACTAGCAAGCTGCTCGGCCGCACTGCAGCCCGTACCGCTGCACAGCAGCACCCCAATAGCAGCCACCACGACCGTAAAGGGCCCCTTTCTGCGCTGAAAACGCAGCTGGGGGTCCAAGGGGGGCACCCCCTTGCTAGGGGGTCTGGGGCAGCGCCCCAGCCGGGCCGGAGGCCGCGCCTAGGCCACAGTATTCCGCAGTCGACCCAGCACTGTGTCCCGTTACCCTCTAGTATAAATACAGAAAACATAGGCAGCAGCAAACATGCCCCTCTCTACCTTCAACGATGGTATAGACAAGATTGCGGAGACCGGTGGCGGCACGCTACAGCTCGTGATCGAGGACGACGCCCTCGAAGGGACGAGCGACGATGCCGTGGACAGTGTGGGTGGCGGTGCGCTGAGCGCGCGTGGCGCGGCCCGTGGCGGTGCGGGCGAGATACTGGACGACCAGTTACAGCAACTAGACCGACTAGTGATGAAGCTAGCGGCTGAGAATGCTGCCTTCAGCGAGGTTGCTCGTACGGTACCCAGAGAGTCTCAATTTTTAGAGTACCAGAGGAAGTGTCTTACTGGTGAAGCCGCAGCCTCTATGGGAGGTCTAGATTACGAGATTCTAATTGAGCATGAGCGCGGAATTCTGATCCTTGGATACCCTTTCTTTAGTAAAAACTCACTTCTTAAATGGGTTGATCCAAGACCGTTTACTAACCAGTATGGGACAATTGTTAGCATGGCGGACCATGGAGGGGGCCAGGCTGGTAGGTTTAACTTGGAATTATACCCAATTGATGGCTCAAAATGGAAATGGTGGTGGGATAGGTGGCACGTTGCTATGTTTGAAGATACTGACGATCAGGGCTGGCAGTATTCGGGGGTGTTATTCCTGTCGAAGTTTTGGACGGGTCGTTGTGGCTGGTTCCACTTTATTCGGCGCAGAATTTGGATGCGGGTAAAAGAAAGACTTCACTCAGAGCTGGAAGGATGATCCGGGCGAGTGAGTAGGTGCAGCTGGACGTGCGGACGTCGCGCCTTCTCGTGCGGTGCTGTCGCGTACTCAACGCACGGCCTCCGGCCCGGCTGGGGCTGTGCCCCAGACCCCCTAGCAAGGGGTTCCCCCTTGAACCCCCTGGGGTTTTAGTTTGGATATTGCGAGTGTCTGGATGCGACAGTATCAGCTGAGAGCGGCATGTAAGGTGCTGTCGATAGTGCCGTCGATAGTGCTCGTTTGGGCGCACTTTTGCTGCGGGATAGCTGGTCTGGTGACGGCAATTTTGATAGTGGTAGATTCGTCTATACCTTTGGCATAGTGGGTGCTCTCAGAGCACTTGATTGGGCCCCTCCTGCTGTCTCCAAGGCTCGTGCTAAGCAGCTGTTACAGCTTGACATCGCGTCCTGCAAGATTCACACATGCAGACACTTATAAACTAATCACCAAATACATAATATCATAGAAGCAGCTAGACCAGGCGCTGCAGCAAGGCCTGTGAGGACTGCGAGGCCACGACACGCCCTTCTGGCACAGACAGATCTCGCTCTGCAGACCCCTGGCACTCGGTATCATCGTGGGGTCCTCCTCTTAGGTTTACGACAGGTTTGGAGTGAACTAGCCGCTGGTGGCGGCTGTAGAGACAGGTCGTGTGACTCAATTGACGCAAAACTCTGCTAATATGCTGTTTATATGTAGATTTTTAGGGACCTTGTAAATGCCCTATGCTCCTAGGGCCCATCATTGTAACCACTATTCGTGACTCTCTACTGCATGCTCACTTGCATGCCCACGTCCTCGCCGCGCCCTCTGCGCACCCCCTAAAACACCCCCGAAATATATCACACGTGACCGGCAAGACAGAAGCGATGAGCCACTTTGGGAGGCGCGGTCATGGAGGCGCTAGAGCAGTACTTGGAGTCAGACCATCAGATTGAGGCGGAGTATGCGGGGCATGACTTAGAGGGGGTGTTGGGGGTGGAGTCTGGGTACCGGAGGTTTTTATTAGGGTGTGGGGTGGATTTGAAGCCGCGTCCTCCAGTTGGTGGCTTGGGTATGGATAGCGAGCCACTGGAAGATGCGGCATCCGACATATATGTTCGAGGTGATTCTATAATTGACGATACACGGTGTTTGGATGTTTTGTATGAGAGGTGTGGGGGTGTAATGGAGAGTATGAGTGATGAATCGAAGGTAGTGGAGGACGTGGTCTTCCAATCGCAGGATACAGGGCAACTGGGGGCTGGAATGGGGTCTGAGGGGGGATTTGGACTGGAAGACGGGTTAGAGGATCGACTGGAAGATGGTCTGGACGATGCGGAGGGCGTGGAGGGTGCCGATGCTGTTCTGGAGCTCGAGTTCGGCGATGACGGGCTGGACTTTGGCGACGACGGGCTGGAATTTGTCGGTGATGACGTTACTGGTGATGCTGATACTGCTGGCGGTATCTTTGAGGGTGCTTTAGGTGAAAATTCCAGCAATGGGGACCGATTTACGGTAGAGGAGGTCAGCCGTGGATGTACTTTTAGCCAGCTGTTTCGATTTAAGAATAACTTGGTTGCTCGCAGTGGGAAGTATGTGTTTCTAGGTGCTACTACAAGAGTAGAGGTGATGCGTGAAGATGGGCCTGGGTTGGTTAGCGTGGCCGTAGTGGACGTACTGCCTCTGGAGAGCGACGTGGGGGTTGATTTCTCGACTTCTGTATGGCCAGCTATGCCACACAGTATCAATTCTGTCAGGTCCGGCAATATTGGAGGTCGTTCGAAGCTTGTGGCGGTCTGTGATGACTGCAGAGTGTTGGTATTCGACGTAATAGCATTGGTAGAGGCCGCAGAAGAGTACGCGGCCTCTGTGGAGCGGACGCCACAACTGTGGCGCGGAACGGGAACAGCATGGCGCGAGCAAACTAATAGAGAACTTATAGTACCTCCAGAGTACGTTTTTTACGGTCAAAGTTCTGTCTGGGGTGTTGATATAAGGGAGGATGTGATTGCAGTGCTGGACAACCTGCTGTGTGTCAGTATAATGTACTGGAACGGTAGTAAGTGGCTTGAGAGTATATCAGAGTCTATGGGAGTAAATCTACCGTGTGTTTCGATATTGGGAGTCAAACTGTGCGAAGACGACGAGGAGGTGGTAGTCGTTCGGGTGGCTACTGGTGGGATTGATGGGTCATTGCATGTAGTTGAAATTGATGTTAGAGGCACTCTGAGTATCCAATGCCATTTTTCAGCGCAAGAATCTGTGTGGACCGTAATTTTTGCTGAAGAAAAACAGTTTGTTGAAGTTTCTGGTGAGATTGGTGATGTTGTTGGCGATAAATCTCTTAATAATGACGCCAGAAAGTTGGAAAAACGATTAAGATATCATTCATGGCTATTAGAAAATGGTAAGAAACAAACAAATAGTGTTTACTTGGGAAAAGCTGCTGAGTTTTGCTGTTTAAGGGTCCCTCTGGAAGGTTCACCAATAGCATCTGATGATATTTATGATAATCCGCTTTCTGAGAATCTGTTAGACAATTCTGTGTTTTCTAAAATTAAAAAATACCTAATAGGAAACAATGGTCACGGTAATGATAGTTCTCGCATGGTGGTAACCACGGCCTCGGGTGTTGGGGTGTTTGAGTCGTCGCAGTTGCTATGCAACGCTGCCACTCCTCGGGTTTTTGATATTCTGCAAAATCTGCGATCAGATTTAGATCTTTGGCTTCATGGTAACCGATTGCTGATAGCTTCTCTTGCACCTAATCTGTCGTTAATTGCCATAGCGTCACAGGCAGGCGCTGTGGCTCTCTACAGACTAACAAAGTATAAAGGAGTCCACGGACTCCGACAGGAAGCCGTTATTGATAGTAAAGTCACTAATGATGTCATATGTGGTGTTACTTTAATTCAAAAGGATGACTTATCATATACTCTTTATGTAATGTATGATACAGGTTATTATATTGGCTACTCTATAAAAGAATTATATGAACCAGAAATATGGTAAATTTACAATAAAAAGACTAAATATTTTTTTTTTTATAAATACGAAAGGCTATATAAAAGCCAATGAAAATGAACTTCAAAAAAGTAAAGAAGTTCAAAATTTGTACTTTCTGCTCAAACTGAAAAAATTTCTATTTAATCAAAAATTAATTCCACTTACATGTTCTTCCAATTAATAATGCTAATTTTTCAAGATATTCTTTATCAACTTCTTCAAATCCTTCAAGTTCAGTATTATCAAGATCAATTACACCTCTAACAATTCCATCTTCTGATACAATTGGTACAACAATTTCACTTTTTGTATCACCATCACAAGCTATATGACCTGGAAATTCTTCAACATTTAAAACCAATTGTGTTTTATTCTCTTTTGCTGCAGTACCGCAAACTCCACTACCAACTTTAATAGTTTGACAAGCAACTTTTCCCTGAAATGGTGCTAAAATAAGTCTCAGACCATCACTAACAGATGGATCAATTACATAAAAACCAGCCCAATTAACACCAGGTCCGTGACTAGCATCATCAAGTGAATGGTATCCATGCCATAATAAAGCAGCAGCATTTGATAAATTAGCAACCCAATTATCTTGGCCATCAGCTAATGCCTCATATGACTCCACAAGCTGCTCTAACATCTCTTTCTTATTACCAGTAAAATTACTATATTCTGCATGATAAGTCATCTTTATGTTGTATAAACCCGTTTTACTTGTAAATAATTATTCAGCTTTAAATTTACACCACTTCACGTGAAAAGCATGATCACTATTATTCATCAGATTCTCTTCTCTGTCTCTCTTTAGAAACTTGTTGATAAAGTAAACTTAAAGCTTTATCAACATTATATTGTGATCCAGAAATTGTAAAAGTTCTTTCATTGTTATCACCATCATTTGAAGCAATATCAATAGTTGCTCCAGAAAGTTTACGAATTTCTTGAATTTTAACACCTCTTTTACCAATTAAACATCCAACATAATCAGACGGGAAATCAACCAGCTGCTCAACATCAGCAACTCCTGAACTGCTATCACGACTATTATTATTATTGCTATTATTGCTGTTGTTGTTACTGTTATTATTATTATTATTATTAAAATGGTTATTGTTATTACTAGATCCTCCACTTACATCCCGAGTCTGTCTTCTCTTTGGCTGCGGAATATAATAAATAGTACCAGTAGCTCCGTGCCAATCCTCAATCAAACAACGAACAATTAATTTAAGAGAATCTTTAATACTCTCAGGAGTACCCTGAATCTCAACAACTCTCTCAGTAGAATCCTGTAAAAACTCTTTAGATGCAACAATTTTAACTTTATATGCTTCTTGTAAAGCTTTAATCCGGTTACCCTGTTTCCCAATAAGAGTTCCCATCTGTGAATGAGGAATAAGTAAACGCAATGAAGTACTTCCAACGGGACCAGGTGGACATAAAGATTTTAATGGAAAATAATTATATTGTTGCCGTTGAGCAATAGGCAGTTCTAATAATGCTTGTGAAAACATACCTAATGCTTCAGCAGTAGCATCTACAGGGCCACTAACAGTTAAAATTCTATCAGGGCAACCTATTATCACTTTAGACACCCCCGATTTCACCCCCGTTTGTTCTCTAATTTTTGCAACACAATTTCCATTTTTTCCAATTATAATACCTGCTTCTTTTGTTGAAACAAGTACTCTAAAAGTAATTAATGCAGTATTTAAAGAAACATCTGGTAAAACCAGAGCTAACAGTGGAATCACGCCCTCTTCATTGTCAAACATACTGGCGCTTACTACCATAATAATTGTTGGCTTCTTTTTTGTGACGGTCCGAGTTGCGGCCGGGTAACGGTTGTTCCGGGCAACAGGTACTATTTGTTATGATTTGACGGCGAAGTGTCATTATGAGCAGCTATGCGTATGACACGCTCATGAAGCTGCCACAGGAGATGCTCAGTCCGACGTCAGGGTTTGGGCTGCCGAAGCCCGGTACGTCACGAGTTATTGACGAGCTTCAGCAGACGATTGACGGTCTACGGGGCGAGTTACAGGGCGAGAAACAGCGGCATGAAGATGATAAGGCGCGGCAAGTTAGTATGAAGAAAAGATATGATCAGGCGGTTGACCAGCTTGCCACTGCTAAGCACGAGAATGATATGGTTAATGCTTTATTAGAGCGGAAGCAGCGGCGTATTGCGGAGTTAGAGGAGAGACTTGGTGATGCAATGAGTAGTCAAGAAGATTATAAGTTTAACTTAACTAATTTAGAAGTTAGATGTAAGAAATTACAAGAATCTGAGAGAGTAGCTACTTCTGAATTTGAGCGTATGAAGATTGCTTATGAGACTGTTGTGACTTCGCAAAAAGAGTATCGTGAGTACTACGGACAAGAGATTAGTAGATTACGTGAGCATGTTAATAAGAAAGTAGAGGAGCTTGCTGAACAGAGTGAAAGAGCTGTAAGTGTTGAACAAGGTGTTAATGAAGAAGTACGCAGAATGAGTGATATCTCTAGACAATTAGAAGCTCAATATGCTGAGAAGAATCAAGCTGTTGTTGATACTTTACGTTCATTAGCAGTTGCTGCTAAATCTCATGGTTCAGATACTCAACTTGTAATTAATCAATGTAATTTGGTTTTTGTTGAGCTTAAGAATCGTTTTGATTTAGATGTTAGTAAACTTATTGCTGAGTATAAGGATAAGAGTGTTGAAAATACCATTGAAAAATTACTTGGAACACCAAGTGTTAACACTCCAATTGTTGGTACTCCAACTTTCCAGAAACGTGCTCTGATTGTAGGACGTCGTGTTAGTAGTCTGGGAGCTAAGAATTCTCCTCGGGTTCTTCGGGAGCAAGAAAATATTGATCCAAAGGTTAAGAATGGACATACACGTAAACCTAGTCGTGGAGTTGATTTTGGTGAATTTGAGAAAAAGCTGCTGAAAGTAACAGGGCTTGGAATTGGTTCAGAACCAGGAACTCCGGTACCAGGAACTCCAGGAACTCCAGTAGTTGATGAGGAAGAAGGTAGCGATGAGAGTGATGATGGTGCTGTACCTGGAGATAAAAAGAAGAAACGTCGTAGAAGACGGAGAAAGCGGAAGAGCATGCGACCAGGCGCAGATACTGACGCTCAGTTGGACGAGATTAACCAGATAATTAAGCAGGATCTTACAGTGTAATAGACATATGTTTATTAGACGTAGAGCGATAGAGGCACAGCATCTATCGTATTCAATAAAATAAACTTTTCAAAGTGCCTAGTAGAAGTGTAGCCAAGCCTAGTATAAAGAGGCCGCGGCCCCATAGCAGTAGTTGTAAGCTTGGTGGCCTCCAGACGAGGTCGCGCCATGAGACGAGTATCTCGTTCGGCTTCTCATTTATTGTATGTTGTCCATGTTTTTTCCTCATTATCCGCAGTGGCCACAGCAGAACGGAGAAGTACCTTACCCACGAACATAGCATGGCTTTAAGTGCTTGAGCACCAGCCAACGGTCGTAGTAATCGTCTACTGGCGCCAACAAATTGCACCATCTAACCACACATAACTGTTTTGAAAAGGATTCAAGTATCTCTGACCTTTTCCAGAAATTGGGCCATCAAAGACATTATTGTGCGCAGCCTTTTTGGCATATCCACAACTCTTTGATCCTCTATCTAGTATAATACAGTCAGTAGGACCCGCCTACTTATGCAGCACTATAGTTATGGATTTCTTTTCCTCTCACCTACCTCCTAAGCACGGTAGACTTCTTTTCCTTGAGGTCTATAAAAACCACCGCGCGGTAGAGGAGCTGCTTACTGAGGACGCAATGGTCTTCAGATGACGCGGCCACCCACAACGCACAGTTTCTGTCCTTTAAAGTCTCAGAGAGCTCAGCAATCGGTACTCTGATCACCCCCCAACATTCGGACTCAATGGTGAGTTCCACTTGTCTGGATAATCCTTGTATCGCTGGGTACAGGTTTATAGCTGCAATGACGGCCCCGTCACGAAACGGTGGACAAAGTCGCGACCTCAGATCCCCTTTTCGCCCGCTCACTCAGCTGGAACTCCCCCGGCCTCCACATTAGACTGCTCTGGTACGTCATAAACCTCAATGGTCCCATCATCGTAGCCAATTGCCAACCAATTGTACTTCACAGCCCTCCTGGCCTGCCGTGCCGCAACTAAACTGCTCACGGCCCCTCGAGATCCACCCAGAACACACAAACCCCCACCTCCTTCGCCCCCATTCCACACGCTGCTCACCCTAGCCTGAACTCTCCGCACAGCCCTGCCTTCCTCAATCTCTCGCACATCATTCGGATCTGCTGAAAACTCACGGGCAACATGGGCCTTCGGCTTGGTGATACTCTCGCCAACTTTGGCAATTCCGCTACCACGCCGCTTGTACAAACTCACCTTCCCGTTCCAGAAACTCACGCAGATCAACCCGTCCTTCTTGCGATAGTTGACGCTGCTAATACCAATACTCCCCACACTTACGGTCGTGTTCCCTGGAAATAGAAGCACCAGCGCGCCCGAGCCGCCGATGAGCACCAAGTCGTCCGCGCCGCAGACGCTCAAAATGGGGTCAGGGTAGAGCGCCAGCGACGTGCTGAGTAGCGAAATGCCCAGCTTCGAGGTGGTGTCGCCGTAGATTAAGTGGCCTATAACGTCTAAATTACCTTGCGCGGCTTCTTTTACCGCTGGTTCAAGACCGTTAACTATCCCTAGTTGGGACTCGAGTTGCAGTATCCTAGACTCATCATAGTAAGCAATACTTTTGCCATTTTCAGGTATTTTAACCATAACTACTATACCATCTTCAAATCCAATAATTAGGCATTCTTTTTTAACCCATTGGAGTCTCATAATTGTACCATGGCCACCTCTTGGACCAGTAATGTTGGATTTTTCACCTCCCATTAACACCCCCAAATCTATCAGCTCATACTGGGCAACTAGCTCGATCTTTATATTTTTATCACTTATTTGATAATCAATTTTATAAATATCAAAACACTCGTTTCTGAGCTTGTTCAATTGGCAAAGTGAGTCTCCTAGAATAGTAATGTTGCAAAAATTGACAGAGTTGATAGACTCTTCGCCAACAAGCGCGGCATTGTCATCAGAAAGCAGCCAGAAACGAATTAAGCCGTCCCTAGCGTGACTAACTATGATTGGAGGCTTGTTTTTGTGAGCCTGTAGCGTCTCTATTGACACTATTGCGCCACCGTGGGCCGCCCATCTGTGGACCGCCCTCCGTCGCACTAGATCCCACCAGATAACCACCCCCTCGTCGTCACCGCACACCATGCTGCTGTCCCCCAAATACGTAATCACCCCCACCCCCGCACTATGGCCCCGAAGCGTTCCTAGTAGCGATACTTCCAGCATATATCTGCCCTCAGCGCCGCCCTTTGCCTCATCGCTGCAATAATCTCTCTTACTTCCCCATCCGGGTGACGCGCGATCCCACACGAGCCCCGACCCCGGCTATAACTAGACGATTGCCACATAGATCTATCTCCCTTTATATCATCAGGCATGGTTGATATACTGGTTAACGTAAAGAAGGCTTGTCTGCCTGACGAGACCGCACCTAAACGTAAACATGTTCGTGCTTGTATTGTCTATACTTGGGATTTTAAAGATCTGAAAGCTTTTTGGCAGCTGTTAAGAATGCTACCAATTCAGAATGATGAAGTTCAGGTATTTAAAGCGCTTATTTTGATTCATAAAGTTTTACAAGAAGGACATAAAGTTGTATTAAGAGATGTTCAAAGACATAGAGATTATTTAGATGGATTAGGTAAGATTTTTCATAATGATGGATTTAAAGGATATGGTAAACTTATTAGAGAATATGATGGATTTTTATTAAGAAAAGTATCATTTCATAATAAATATAGAGATTTTAATGGTACTTTTGAATATGAGGAATATGTTTCATTAAAAGCAGTTACTGATCCAAATGAAGGATATGAAGCAATTTTAGATTTAATGGGATTACAAGATGCAATTGATGATTTACAAAGGGTTATCTTTGCTAGCGTATCGCATGATCGTGGAAGTGAGTGTAAGATCAGTGCGTTAGTTCCATTAGTCACTGAGCTGTATGGTATCTACAAATTTATCACACTGATGTTACGTGCTATGCACCAGACTACTAGCAGTGACGATGCGTTGCAACCTTTGCGTGAGGCTTATGACGCGCAGCACGCGCGATTGTATGAGTTTTATGCTGATTGTCTGAGTCTCCGGTACTTGACCCTGTTGATCAACATTCCAAAGCTCGGAATGAACCCTCCTGACTTGTTTGTCGACGAGGAGACGGGCCAGCGGCGCCCTGGGCCTCCGCCAAAGGAGGCTACCCCGCCACCACCACCACCGCCAAAGGAGGAGCCAGTGCCACTCATGAGCGAGCCAACCGGTGTTGATTTCTGGAAGGGCCAGGAGGCGCTGGCGGCGGCAGAACAGGCCCGGTTAGCGCAGGAGCGCGAGGCCCAATTGGCTGCGCAACAGCAACAGCAGTTGGCATTCGAGCAGCAACAGCAGTTGGCAGCGCAACAGCAACAGCAGCAACAGCAAATGTTCCAGCAACAGGCTCAGGGCCGTGTAGCGGAGTTGGAGCGTGATTTAATGGCGGTTCGTGGTCAGTACGAGCAGGACCAGATGTTGTTGCAACAGTACGACCAGCGGGTCAAGCAATTGGAGCAAGATGTGGCTGGGGTGAACCAGGTAGCTTCACAACAAGTTGCTGCGAAAGATGAGCAGATTCGTGGACTCCAAGAGCAGATGGCATTATGGAAGAACAAGTACGATCTGTTGGCCAAGCTCTACAGTCAATTGAGACAGGAGCACTTGAACTTGTTGTCCAAGTACAAGCAATTACAACAGCGTGCTGCGTCGTCGCAAGAAGCCATTGACCGTCGCGACCGTATGGAGCGTGAGATGAAGGCCAAGAACCTTGAGTTGGCGGACCTTATTAGAGAGCGCGACCGGGCACGGTTGGACTTGGACAAGTTGAAGGGTACCAAGGACCACATTATTGAGAAGCTCGAAGTGGAGTTGAGAGATGTCAAGGATCGTTTATACACACGTGGTGAAGAGAAGGGTGCGGCGGCTGCCTCTGTCGCTGCGGCTGAGGCTGCGGCTGCCAAATACATGGCACAATTACAAGCAAAGGACGAGGAGATTGAGATCTTGCAACAAACTGTGGACGACACTGTGCGTCAATTGGCAGAAACCCAAGGTGGTGATGCCGCTATGGACGAACAAATTGATGCGGTATTGGTGAGCCACAGAGACAAGTTAGTTGGGGTTGTTGATGCTGTGTTGCGCAGTGCCATGGCCCAGGTACAGGACTCGATTTTCGAGTTGGACTCCCCTGTGGAGCACAAGTCTGAGGCTCTGTACTTGATGCTGTTGATTGAAAAGGCTGCCAACAGTGGACAAGAGTTTGCGACCGCGTTCAATGGGTTTATTGCTGACGGTCCGGGCGGCGACCACGCGGCGATTATTCTGACTGCTGGAGCGCTTTCTCTGGCGATTAGCAGTGTCATGGTTAGTGCCAAAGGTGTGGCTAACGGTGACGGAGTGATGATGGACAGTGCGCGTCTTGTTGGTGAGACTGTGGTGGAGTACTTTGAGGACTTGTTGAGCGAGAATTTGGAAGGCACAGAGGAGACCAAGATGGACTCGGTAATCAATGGGTTGTTAGAGATTCACGAGAGATTGCAAGAGTTGCAAGAGTTGGCGGAGAATGTTGCTCCTAAGTTGAAATTCACTGGAGAATTGGACGAGGCTGTCGACAGTGAAATGGCGGCTGCTGCAAAGGCTATTGAGCAGGCCACGCTCCATTTGACTGAGTTAGCTGCTCGTGCCACCGTGGAGGTTGACCAAGCGATTTTGGCTGCTGCGTCTGCCATTACCAGGGCCATTGCGGTATTGATTCTGGCTGCTACTGATACTCAGAATGAGATTGTCGCCAACGGCAAGGGAAGCAGTACCAGAGCTCAATTTTATAAGAAACACAACAAGTGGACCGAGGGCATGATTAGTGCTGCTAAAAGTGTCGCTGAATCTACTACGTTATTGATCACCACCGCTGATGGGTGTTTGAGTGGCACCAAGAGTCATGAGGAGTTGATTGTGGCTTCCAACGACGTTGCCGCTTCTACTGTGCAATTGGTTGCTGCCGCCAGAGTGAAGGCTACTGCTAAGTCCAGCACACAGGACCGTTTGGAGGATGCCAGTAAACGCGTGGGTGTCGCTTGTAAGGCCTTGGTGGCCCAGGTGCAGCTGTTGTTGGCCAAGTCCAAGGAGGTGCACGAGGATTTCTCCAAGCTCAGTATCTTGGACAACCGCAAGGCCGAGATGCAACAGCAGGCCGATATCATTCGGTTGGAGAACTCGTTGTCTGCTGCCCGCAAGCGGTTGGGAGAGATCCGCAAGCACGCGTACAGGGACGACGACGAGGAGGAGGAGTACTAGGTAGAGAAAGAAGTATCAAAATAGTAATAATGTAGTGATATAATGTAGCAAAATGATGAATCCAAGTGGAGGGATCATCATACAGTTCATTCAAGAGTGGTAACACTTGTACAAGAGTATATTAATGGAGCTATACATTTATATTCTCAGATTACTTACTATGACGAGCACGACGATTTGTTAACCAAATACGGACCTGTTTGTTCGATAAACCGCACTCTTTAGAAACAAGCATACGCTCTTTAGTATTGAGAGAAGGCTTTTTTTGGAAAATTGACTCAAGGAATCGAGTAGTCCGTCTTGAATAGCGAGTTCGTTGCAGGCGACGTGGAGGAGTTGGAACTTTTTGAAGATGCTTCTTGATCTCTGCAGCATTAACTGGATTAATATGAAGCTCGCATAAATAAATAGAGCCCAAAAGGTCTTGGACAAATCTTGTAGCAATATGCCGTGGTGTGTTAGTTGATACAGCATGCGTTAATGGTCGAGCACTTATTTGAAGTATCTTCTCGAGAGATGCTTGATGGTAACGAATTAAGGAAGAATATCTTTGAATGAGCTCCGATGACAAAGGAAGTTCACTTCTAAGATCATATTGTTTTCCCATGGATGATGTGGAACTTGTCAGCATATGAAACAGAGTAGCACTGGAAGTATCATCATTTTCGTAAAGAAGACGTTCAAAACTAGAACATGTCTTCTTGAAAATATTTGCGATGTCCCCAACTGCGCAGGCTGTTTCTTCGTTAAATTGCATTTCAAAAAAATGTCGTATGAGTTTGTTCTTCCAAAAGATTTCCAATATATAAAGCCAATATTGTAGTTATATTTTAAGGATATATTGTGAGACAGCATTTTAGCTCAATCCTATATTTCTCCTGTATTGTTTATTCCCACATGAGGGGGTCTTGTTGGGATCTGTCGCAAATATACCTTAAATCTTAGAATACGCACGATGGGATGCAAGTATGTTTGAAATGCATCGAATTGAAGGTACCCATTCCGATAGGAATTATAATTGTAGCTATTTTCATTATTATGAGAGAGCAGAGCATCAGACTATCTAATGTACCCCCTGATGTAGCATTGCCTTATCCTTAATTTATTAGTTGCATCTTCTAAGCTTTATTAAATTAAGTGACCTTACACTCTTTTATTTTAGAACTAAATGATATCTCATTATTTTAGTGCAGAATTTATATGCAACTCACTCTCTTATTAAGGGTGATATATCCTTTTAATGCTAGATTGGGTCGCCTTATCACTCATGATACCTGCGAAGACATGCGCTCATGAAATGAGGCTCTGCATAGGTGAATCCAAATGAAGTAGTCAAAAAGTCACTGTATTCAATATAGTTTATACAATTACGTATTTAATTGTATTTAATTCATAGTGAATCCTGGATAAACTAATTTGAAGTAATAGATAACAACAAAATGGCAGATATCGAAATATGCAATGTTGCCTTCAATCTTCCGCCCTCAATAAAGGGGAAACGATACACTATCAATGATGTTCTCAAAAATACGGAGTTTCCTTGCGTGAAATCAGCTGCTCCACAGCGCCTTTCACATAATACCTTCAAAATTATCAGTTGTCATAATGACACAATTCAATCAACTCTCATTGCAAATCCAGCCAAAACTAGCATGAGTTTTAGGCCTCGAAATAAGTTCATCATAGCTCGATCCATTCTTGCAAAACATCTTCCAGTACTCCCAAATGGCACAATATCACAATGCACATCTCAAATCTGGCATAATTCCCCATGTCTTCGACGATATTTCCATCATCTTGCGTACTTTGAAGATGCATGGCATCAGCTTTATTTCCCTAATGCACTGCTTAGATTCAAAACCAAAAACTCCAAAGAAAAGGTGCTTCTTACCCCAAATAAATCTTCTACAAGTATAGACCCCACCCTGTTCCACATACAACACTCCTTAACCCCTCCAGAAATAACTGACTATCATACACTATGCTGTTCGCCTAAACACAAAAAAGGCAAAAAAGACTCTAAAAAACCAATGGTGTCAAAATTCCGCACAAGACCCTATCAACGCAGTAAACCTAGAGAACCTGAATGGGCAACTTTTACTGAATTTTGGTGAGAGTCTTCTTTAGTCGGTTTCAAATAGACCTGAAGCTATCATGACATTCCTTATATAAATGAACTTCAATAAATATGCACCATGCATAGGCAAACTAAGCCTCCTACGAAAATATGAATGTCAGCATATAACTACAACTTGATGTGTGTAAGTATAACCTGCTTTAATAAATAGTAACTCTTATATTTGCTACACCCCCAAACACAAACATGTATTCTAGAACTAGAAACCGTGGACCTTGATGGTCTTCTTCTTAAGGCCAAGTTGTTCAGTCAAGAACTCCAAGACCTTGGCTCTCTGGTCACCTTGTAATTGGATAACCGAACCCATATCCTCGTCCTCAACGACATTACCGTTACAGCCAAAGTCCTTCTTCAAGACCTTCAAAATTCTTTTGAAATCGTACTCTTTAGGCAAACCTTGGACCGTAGTTAAAGTCTTACGTCCATTACGTTGTTGGATACGAATATGGATGTAGTTGATAGGTTGCGAGTCGTCGTCACCGGTATCGGCAAATGGGTCTAACTGTTAGTAACTGCTGCTCAAACAAAGCCAAAGGCGCTCTGGCCTGCTCTGGCCGCCCGTAGCACCCCACCAGCCACGCCCGCACCAGCCGCGCCGCGCCACAGGTGCCACCGGGGCCATGCCAACCAGCCACAGAGGGTGCAACGTAAACCGTCCCCCCACCGTCGCGTCGCCCACTCCACAACACACCTGCCCCACCCCCCAACGCTCTCCCGCTACTTACCAAAAGATTTGAGGTTCTCAATAGAAGTCATAAACTGTTTCTCAGGTATTCGTGTTGCTCGCCCCCCCAAAATCAAAGGAAAATTTTTATTATCGCGCACCAGGGCACGCAACCTAGTCGAGATCAAAGTAACTCACATGAAGCGCGATGGAGCACAGCAGACACTGGACGGCAATGGTATAACCACCATTTGACTGCGGAGTACCAGAATTTTCCAAGTCCCAATCACTAAGAGTCAAACTTGATGGTGCATGACATCGTGGACAATCTTTTGTCCAAAGTACTCTGTTTTGATCAAACTGTTCAGTAAATTTAAATTCATCTAAACTAAGACTATCATAACCATTTGCAATTACACCGCCAGCAGTGTTTATATTATTATGTAATTTAATATCAAACTCTTTTCTTTCTTCTTTATTCATTAATATTTCATAAGCTTTTTGAATTTGTCTAAATTTATTACCATTGGATTTATCTTTATCAGGATGATATTTTAATGATAATTGTCTATAAGCAGATTTGATCTCACTATCTGTTGAATCATTTTTAATATCAAGAACCTCATAATAATTAACAACTGAGCCAGACATTACTAATTGATTCTCTTTGTAATCTATTAACAAGCTTGGCTCCTTAATCTTTTTGAGGCCTTTGTATTTTTTTGCTACAGGAAAAAATAAAATAAAGAGAGAAAAAAAAGTAAAAAAATTTTCCCCTGCTTTACAAGATCCTCCTCACAAAGGGAAAGGAAAAAAAAAAAAAAAAAAAAAACATGAGATCAGCCACGCAGCGCAATTAGGTCTCCAGCAAAGCTTATATTAGTAGTAGTAGTAGTAGTAGTAGTAAAGGCAGTGGTAGGGTAGTGGTATACTTTAATTTGACCACCTTACAAAACGGGTGAGAGGAAGGATATGACTGGTATTGTAGCAAGGATGCGACGTTCGCTGCAGACGGACCACGGCGGCCCGCGCCCGTCACCGTTGCTCGCTTACCGCCTCCAGTGGCCCCGGCCGCGTCGCGCCCGCCCGCACACCCCCCGTTTGCCCCAGACCGGGTGCGGAGTCACGTGGCGCCGATTTGGGGGCGAAAAAAAAATTTTGCGGGAGCGATGAGGCATGGCTGAGCTTCGCGTGGGCAAGAGTACGAGCAGCAGCGGTGCGTGTGTTGGCGCGTTTTTTCAGGGGTTCTCAGGTGACGGGAAGTTCCAAGTTTACAAGCGCCGCGGGCACTATAAAGTGCACGGCGAGGACGAGAGTCTTGTATTTGACGGGGAGACCGATGAGGACAGTGGGCTAAGCACCAACTATATTGGCGTCTACGATGCTGCGACCAAGTCTATTGAGCTCTATGAGGCTCCGGTAGTCGACATGAAGGTTGTTTCCAGGAAGAGGGCGTTGTACAGCGGACCTAGAGTGCGTGGCGACGGCAAGGAGCGCGCGGTCCAGAGGAACGCTTTAGGACAAGAGTTTGGTACAAAGAAGGCCAAGAAGATGATTAACAGTTTAGCGCAAAATCGTGTTGATGCTGGAAAATTAGAAAATAATCAAGATTCTATTATTGAAAGTCTTACAGAGTCTACAGCTTCAATACCATCCCAAGATACACTTAATAAGGATTCATTAAAGAGACCAACACCAAAATGGAATCTTGACTCAACTAACGTTGAAGATATTTACCCAATTGAGAATATTATTCCATCAAGAGAATTATCATTTATTAAAGTTACATCAAATACTGAGTCGTGGCCAGTTCAATCATCGTTCATTGTTAATAAGTCAAAGCAGTCTGCTAGTAAACTTAAACTTGTTTACTACATTTCGCTATTGCTTGGAGTTTACTTGAACCGTCGCAGCTGTCGTGATAAGCTCACTTTGATGGAGAAACTCAACTCGCCGGCTGAGGCCTTGATTGACGGAGTTCTTGACAGATTCACCGTCAGCAAGACAGGCGGTGTCGGCAAGTCAAAGGACCGGTCGTTCACTGTCGACCCATTCCACGAGGATAAGCTCCTCTGCCACTTGCTTGCGCTCATCTTGCATGTGGATAACTTCATTGTCGCTATCCCACCATTGGCCCAGGAACTCTCACTCAAACCATCCAGATTAGTGTCCCTCTTCCGCGCGCTCGGCGCGACCGTCAAGAACGCTACCGTAGCGCAAGCGGAGGCTTTCGGTATCCAGAAATCAGCAGCATCAAACTATAAAGTGGCCACTCTCAGAGTGCCATTCAGGGAACCGCAAATGGTCCGCAGACGGTAGTAGGCAGGTAATAAACAGCGCGGCAACGCCGCGCACAGCAATCGCACCGTAGCCGCAGGCGCCGGCGCCCGCAAGCGCCGGCCGCAGCACCCCGAGGCCGCGGCCTCGCCACGGCCTCCTCGCATTCACATCACGTGACTGTCCGGCACCCAGAAGCGCGCGCGGGGCGGGCGGGGCGGCATGGAGGGCCAGGTATTTGGGGCGCTACAGGAGTGCGAGGCGGCGATGGCGCGGATTGAGCGCGACGTGGAGGTGGAGCGGCTCCGGCGGTGTGCGGCGGTGTACGTCACGCGACGTGGGCTAGTTCGCCAGGTGGATAAATTCTGGTATGTTGTTCTTTCTCAGCATGCTGATTTCGCTGAATATATACGTCCTACAGAGTATATTTATTTTGAGTATTTAATTGATTTCCATATTAAATGGGAAGTTGAAAGCGATGTTAAATCACATCCAGGAAATTTCACAATTACGTTTGAATTTAGTAATTATTCAGAAGGCGGACTACCGGCACAGATTATCAGTAAAAAGTTCGTGACAACAGGCACTGACGACGACGAGGAGCTCCGGTCCGAGGCCGTGGACGTTGTCTGGCCTGCGGCGGTGGCGGACGACGACGAGGTCGGCCGCCGCAAGTCGTTTTTCAGCGTGTTTGCGTGGACCGGCGAGGAGGCCGTGAAGACCACCACCACCACCGACATCGATGTGGCGGAATTCGCGGGGTTGTTTGCCCGCGATATATTCCCTAACGCGTTAAAGTACTATACCATGTCGCACGAGGACCAGCTCGAGGAAGAACTCAACGACGAGGAAGACAGCGAGCCTGAGTTGGACGTGTAGCCTCGGGCGTGGCGCAGCGTGGCGCAGCGTGGCGCGGCCCAACAGCGCTCTGAATACCGAGAGAAAGCGATACGGCAGAGCTGTGCGTTCCAACCGCAGAGCTGTGCGTTCCTGGGGGGTTTCTGGGGGTTTCTGGGGCGCCAGCCACTTTTGCCGCCACGTTGGCGGTCGGTGGCCGGTGCCACGCCGCTCAGGCTATTCTGCTGTACCGGTTCATGCGGTCGTTGCTCTCTTGGACCAACTCTATGACCATGGACGCCAACGTTCTGACGGCGCCGAAAGTACCCGTGACGGCTCCAAGAAGGCCCGTTGCGGCGACGCGGCCGACCTGCGACCAGCGGATGCCGTTGCTTTCTAGCACGAAATCGTCGTCGCCGCCGTCGCCGTCGCCGAGTCTAATTTGGCCGTGCACAGACTGCGATAATAACTGCATTGCCATATAGAAAAGTCCTCCGACTCCTCCGAGAATTAATACAACTAGCACAAACAACCGTAGACCACGCACTCCAACGTGAACATCGTCGTATTGCAGCTGTTTGCCTGGACACGCTTTGGTCATCAGATGGTCGAGTCCAAGTCCATCGCGACAGCCGCTAATTGATAATTTTCTATAGCCGCTTGGTACTTCATAATCATAAACTCCCGGCATTTCTCCGCAGTACTTAGAATATTGCTTCTCAAAAACATTACGTAATTCATTGATAAGCTCACATTTTCCATGGTTATTAATATAGTAATTAATATCACACTCATAATCATATGCTGTACAAGAACACGACGACTTGAACCGACCTTTCAAATCATCTGCTGGCACGGTATCGTCCACGGCACACACTGAGGCCCCGCGTCTTCTATAAAATTCTGTCATTGTACCAAATAAGCATTGATCATCAGGCCTTTTAGGTATCCACGTACCAAAATCACTCAGTCCAATATATGGATCAAAACTGCATTTACGACTAAGAAGAGTCAGTAAATCGACAGTATAAGCTACCCCATTATCATCTAAAAGAATTAATCTTCTTGAAGTACCAGTTCTTGTGATCATTTGAGTAACATTAACTGGCAGTTCAGTGAAGTTCCCAACTGACCAAGTCTCACCAAAATCGATAGAGTACTTGATCTCGTTGGTCTTCCCTTGCGCCAGCACCAAAGCAATCACGGACTCTGTCACCCCGTATAAATGAGGACCCTTAGCTATCTCTTTCCATGTAACTCCAGCATCCGATGTCATAAATGTATCGCAGTCGTCATAAGGTGGAAGGGACTCGCCCACTGAGCCTACCAACACCGCTACGCCCACAACATCCACTGTGCTGTTTAGATGGACGTGCAACGCGCACTCTGCTGGCGACCGGCCCTTGCAATGATAGTCTTTACCTTCTAACGGTTTCTTTGGTGGCTTGATGTACGTCCAGCGTGCACCATCATCAAAGGTTATTTGAGACTGGATTATCTTATGCTCAACACCATGGCGACTATGACCATGAATCAACGACCCAGCGTTTGGCACCACATTGGCGATGGATATGCCGCGCAACACAGCCATACTTTGGAAGTTTACCTTCAGCTGGTCATAGTCCACGTTGCTGCGCGTCTTCACGAAATGATCACCGTGAGAATCTGACTTATAAAGATCTCCAAACTTCCCGTCAGCCATTCCGTTGCTTGCATAAAACCAGAGACCAGTCTCGGCTTCCTTGATATCAAAAATGAACTCAGACGACGCAAAATCCGCACGTCTCTCCACAGTACGGTTGCCCCACATCTGACCGTCTCGACTTAAATATAATCTAACCCCATTGCTAGAGTATGCTACGGCTACTAGAGCCTTTTTCCCCTCAACCCATACCGATTTAACGTGCTGGAGTACCACTCTCTCGGTTGCAAAGAAGTCTTCAGAGCCCACAAGTCGAACGCTACCATCAGTTTCAACATGAGAACAGTAAATCAGCGATGCATTGGTGTTGCTGAAGACGTTGCTTGTAAAGATACATGCAGATTTAACACCATCTTGTAAAACAGCCCATTTTAACCCTAAATCAGTAGAAATATACGAAATCATCCTGTCATCTCCATCTTCTTCACTAACAATTCCACTAAAAATAACCCAATTAGGATATTTTTCATTATATTCAACTTTAATACCAGAATGATCTAATGGTGAATCAAATTTTTTCCAATTATTACCATAATCATGTGAATATATAACTTCAGATCCAGAACTAACACTTATAAATCCTTCTTGAATATGATATTCACCTTTATTAATAAACTTCCAACGTTTACCAAAGTCAAAACTAATATAAATCATTTTATCATAACTTTCTCCTAGGACTACTTCATCCAGACCACCTAAAACTTCAATTCGGGTCAAGTTAAGACTGCTGCTCCAAGTCACACCAGCATCCCAACTCCATGAGTCGCCCAAAACAGATTTCCCAGTCTTAAATGTTGGATTTTTATCCTTAAAAGTAGCATCTTCACCCTCATAGTTCGGACACGGAGTCTCAATCTCCAGACCCATCTGTAGGCCCTCCCTCTCATCACATAAGTTGCCCTGTTTTAACATGTATCCGCTCAGCTGGAAAAATGATCTTGTTTTACCATCACAGTACTTCTTTATTAGCCATTCTGCACTCATTTCAGTAGAATTTGTGACACAGGTCCCCAGAACATCAGGATAAAACCCGACCATGCATTCATAGTCCAGTTGTACACATCCACAGGGCTCGACATGGGCCCGCGCCATCTGGCCAATTAAACATTCAGTGTCGAATCTTCTCCGTTTATACTGTTGCCGGGAGCCTTGGAAACACCGCGGATTAATGTAAACATTCTCCATATCTGAGCTCTTGCATTTAGACTTGGGCATATGCTCCGAGAGGTCTAAAGGCATAACCTGAATGTTTTCACTCCAATCGCCTGTTATTAGCAAGAAATGACCATTGGCAAGGTCTATCACATCTAAGGGCTTCTCTGGCACAGTCTTGTCGAAATCTGACCATGTAAGCCCAAAATCTGTAGAGTACTTGATTGATTCGGGACTCGCCGCTACCATAAGACTACCAGAATCAGTAATCAGTATTATAAATGGACCACTAAGTGTTTTATTCCAAGTTTGTCCACTATCATAAGAAATCCAAGTATCACTTTCTTCAAATTTATTTAATTTTAAACCTTCATTACCGATACCAATTATAATTGTTGGTATAATACCAATATTATACCATTTTTTAATATGATTATTACTAATAAATCTTCTTATATTTGAATGAAGATTAATACTATTATTTTGCCAAGTAATACCATCATCAAATGATATTAAAGTCCGAATTTCATTATTATTATTCACTAATAGTTTATTAACTAGTGCTATACCCATTCCTTTAGGTCCAACTATTTCATAGTCAATAACAGAATTATCAACAGAGTGAATATTCTCTAAACTCTTTATAACCTTAATGTCATTCCTGATACTATTGTACTCGCATCTGTAAAGCTCGTCACCAGATACTACAATAACTGAGCTGCCAGAAGACTGGCCCACACCAGCCACCGCACCAGCCCCGGCCGCCACGACCGCCTCAGCCCATACACTGCCATTCTTCGACATCGCCACTGCGCCACCCGCGCCGCCACCCCATGCCACAAATGTTTGGCCAATATACGCTAGCTTAGACGCTTTAGTTTCATGCCACGACGCCAATGGTTCCATTTTCGGTTTTAATTCACCTCCTAAAATATTTCCATTAACTAAACAAATAATTATTTTATCATTTAATACACATTTATTAGCAGATTCTATCAATATCTGTACATCATCATCCTGTTTACTATAATAATAAGTTCTTGAACAATCATCACCTTCACCTTTAATACATTCACCTGACCAAAGTTTCCAATCATTAACTTGTTTAATAACTCCACTACCGAATTCATTGTAAATTCCATCATGTATATTATTACCTAATCTTCCTGGAATCCCTATTGCCTCCCAACGTTTACCATCTTTTGATTTAAAAGCAATGACATCATCAGTTATCACTAAATATGCATCTTCAACTTCTATTACTTCAATTAATTTAGGAAATCCCATAGAAGTTTTAAATTTCTTATTATGTTTAGCTAATGACTTCTTTAAATCCGCCGGTGTCCAAGTACTACCATCCGCTGAAACAATAACACGATTCTTTTCAGACTCTATGGCGACAACACGTCCTCTGCCATACGTCATCCCATGCTCGGCAAGTCCTTTAAACTGCTCACCGGCCACAACCCATAGAATTGCAGCAAAGTGCACAAATCGCAGCCACCACACCATACCGCCTCTATCCCTTGCCCGTTTTCTCACCAGTGCGGAGTATTCGCGTGGCGCAGCCGCGCCACGCCCGCGCCACGCGCAGGCGGCGGTGGCGGTCCCGGACGCTCCAGTCGTGTC